>BGZK01003581.1:0-22643 GCA_005406025.1 Eumeta japonica
CGTAAAGAGTGCTCAGAAACTGGCTTCATTCTATTGAAAATTATTTGCGTATTCTTTGGTTTGCTGTATGATGTTGAACTTTTCTGGTTACGATATTACATTAGAAGCTAAACATCCGAATTTTCTTCCAGATGAATATTAGATCCCCTTACCTTTGAATATTAAATATTTTATTCAATTTAATTATGAAATCTGACGAGAAATTGATCAACATCTGTATTTTTTTAAACACATATCATCATCTTTAAACTCAAATACCACATAGCAAGAAAAGAATTCCTTCTTTTTAGATTATACGTACATAGATGTAAAAATATAAGCAATTTATTTGATATTTTTGCGAGCGTGTATAGTTACCGACTTATAGATACTAACTTTCACCCGTGGTTTTTCCTGTGTGGTCATAGAGTAAATGATTTCATTTTTTAAATCGATCGTTCACGCGGTCAACCATGATCCCGGTCTTCTTCCTGTTTCACCTCTGACCCCGCTTATGATTCTAATTCTGATCTCGATGTAGATTCCAGTTGTGTTCAAAATATACATAATGACAAGAACATGTGATTGTGTAAATGAAAGGCTACTATTTGCTTGTATGATTGTTTGTTTTTATAATTTCAAAAAGGTTTCACCGCAATTAATGAAAATTTGTATACAGTAAGAACATTTGATAGCACAAATGATAAGCTACTATTTGTCAGTTTGCTTAAATGTATCTTCTGTAATATCTGTATCTTCTTTTATAACCATAAAATCTTAATAAAAGTCAGAACATTGTGCAAATAATAAGCTACTTGTCTTTTTGTCTATCTATATTAAAGTTTCTTAATAACTTAAGAATGGTTTAATCGATCGTTATGAAAATTGGTATACTATAAGGGCAAATAACAGGCTTATTATCTGTTTCTTTTGGAAATTAAGAACGGCTTGACTGATCTTCATAAAAATTAAGGTACAATCAGAACGTGTAATTTCAAAAATGATAGGCTCTATGTTACTTCCAAACACCATATGGTAGTCATATAAAAATGACAATGGTTTTGATCTCTTTAACCATATTCATTTGTTTTTATGTAGTTTCATATGTGTATTTGTGCATAATTTGCTTTTTATCGGAGTTAAGCGGTGTTGAACTTTGTATGTTTTTTTTATGGAGCGTGGTACGATTTTGAAAAGTGGTGAGATGCGTCTTTCTTAATCAGGTGGGGGAAGTGAGGTTCTATAATGTATAAAATTGAGGATGCATTTTGCTGGACTTTTTTTGTGCATAAAGCATTTGTACAATGATTATGAACCTGGCGCTATGTTGTACTCGGGATTGGGAAGATTTCTGAAAAAGGAAAGTAGCATTCGTATCTGACGTTGTCTGTGTATTCTTACGATTAAACCGTATTATTAAACCACTGCTAAGAATCACTTCATTAAGAAAAAACACCTTGAGTAAAATAGACTGTTAACATTTCGCTTTTGTTTCATCTGTATATTTGTGCTATTACAGGATTCTAAAATCCTTTCACTTATAGTAAGCAACACTATCCTCAAGTAATATAGCATAAATTTTATTTTTGTAATAGAATTTGCCCTGGCTTCATCGTACTATGAATATAGAGATAAAATCGAAGGGTTGAGTGTACCCATTGAGAGGAAAATTTATTGTAGCATAAAGGAATACATTTGAAATTCACGCTTATTTTACGAGGTTCTCCTGCAAAATTAAACCAAGTCGACTGTACATAAAATCCAATACATCGGTGAGAGCACGGTTTCTTATGATATGAAAATAGATTGGTTGCGCCATTTCTCGAAATGAGGCTACGATCTTGCGGACAATCCCCACGGAGCACAGCAGTTGTGCGCGATGTCTAATTGGCTAAGATATCTTACATATGAATTCAGATGTTACGACGTTGCTATTGATTGGTGTTGCAAAATACACTAGTAAAAGCAGTTAATATGCCATACATTTAGTTATATTCAGCTACTGGTGCTGGCTTGTATACAATTTCACTTGCATACAATTGGCTTATACATATTTTTTCATCTCCCATCGTTATTTTTTTTTTGAGTGTATTTTTTTCATTAATGATAACAATTAGGTTTTGTAGTTTAATCACAGTGGCGTCTTTTTTTATATGCAGGAACGCAAGGGCTTGATTAGGCCTATGATGATCCACAAGGCAAACTGTGGATTGTCGTTAACAATTGACAACGCCACGCAGGTAAGATCCGGTACTGATGATTGAACGCTCTCGCGCTATTCGCCACTGAAAACATATAGGCACTAACATAGTAGAACTGCCTGAATCCAAGTACGTACAGGGAGAAGTTTCAAGACAGGCCGAATGGCGAAGTTAACGGTTTAACAGATGTTTATAGTTTTCTTTTGTCGTCTGGGAGCTATACCTATTACTTTTAGTTGGATGTAAGTGTCTATTTGATATTACGTAGGTGATCAGTGAACCCTACTAAGGCTAAGATAAAAAGCTATAAGTTGCGCAAACTACAAATAATATTTAGTTAAATTATTTATTTGCCGGAGTCGATATTGCTTTGTATAAGATATTTATTTATTATTTAAAATGTTTTCACACTAGATTAGCTTAATGTCAACCAAACAAATGACAAAATATTTATTCTTATTTTGGTTTCTCGTAGGCTAAAACTAAGTTATTGATATTAACAAAATTTCTGTTTATTCAGTTTCCTCCAATATAACAAGTCTATATATATGTATATGTGTATACGTATACATACATACATACATACATATATATATATATATATATATATATATATATATATATATATATATGTGTGTGTGTGTGTGTGTGTGTGTATGCATATATATATGCGTGTGTGTGTGTGTGTGTGTGTGTGTGTGTGTGTATATGTGTATATATATTGTAGTTGCTGAGCTTGGTTTGGTAGCATGTGAAGCATCAGGCCGTGCTCAGTCTCGCAGAATGTGAGTTCGCGTTCTATTCTGTGTTCGAATTAAATTCAAACTTGGGTCTAGAAGTCGAGCTGGCGAGAAACAAGAGAATAGGTAGTTAACAGTCAGTCCGGGATAGAGAAAGAGTTGACGAGGACTCACGCCCAAGTACAAAAGGCCTGGATAGTAATAAAAGGTGGATTGTTAAATATTCGATACCTAAAATTGAGATTCATAAACAGAGAAAGTGAAGAACTGATCAAATAAACATAGTAAACCTCCTGTTATCTTTAATCGAAGAATTGAAGTCACGGTACGGTGCCCATATTTAATTCATTGGGGAGGATTCGTAGTAGCAGAATAGATTCGAGGGTCAGTAGCGAGTTGCATGCCGTTAATACGTTTAATTATGCATTTCTGCATTAACACCTTACGTAATAGAATATTTTATATTTTAAGACGCGACATTTAAAATTATAATTTATTGACAGTCGAGCGTGTAAACTTTTTGCTCTTTCGTAGGCCTGACGCTGGACAGTACAAATTTCGCCAGGTACGCTTTCTCACCGAATTTATGAACTTCTAGAGTTTTCCCTCGACTGAGAAAATAGTTTTGTAGGAAAATATTTTCCTAATTTGGAGTTGTATTCCGACATAAAAAAATAAATAGTTAAACGTGCATAAATGGTTTGTTTTGTGCAAATAAAATATTGAACTTTAACTTTCGTGCAAAAACATTCACTGAATCGACGAAGCGTCAAATTATTAGACATGAAATAGATATTTCATTCTAGACCAGGTCCTTGAACACTTTATCAAAATATGAAAAAATAATACGGTTCCAGAAAGAATACACTAAATTTTAATTACATATTAACTATATTGGTCAAAAATATTTCTAATTATAATTTTAAATTACATGGTTATTACGAAAAATAACTTTAACATATTCTGGCAGTTAATAAATATCAATAACAACATAATAGTCTAAGAGCCCGTGAACCCCAGACCTTCGTTATTTTATAAAAGCTAAAATTTTATCAGCGAATACTCTCACGAAGGCAAGAACGATGGAGCATCATGAAGTTTAGGTTATCGTGGTTATGGCAGGTAAATGGTACTATAGATGTGTAAAATACCAACCTAAATTTATCAAATAATGGTTCTTTGATATTGCTTTAAGAATATTATTAAAAATCACATCATTGTTTGCCAGACACAACATCGTGGCAACACCTTGCCAGCTACTCCTAATGTTTATTTAATTGTAATTATACTTACGTTATAATATAGAAACTGATTTTTATATATAATACTTAAGTGGTAATTAGATGATGTTTCCTCATCAGACAGACAGTTTTGACAGTTCTAACCGCATGCCAGACAATAAATATAGAGTAGCTGTATGTGCGAAAGCAAAATACATAGGGGTTACAGTGATCGTTCTTACCTGTGTTGGGAGTATGCGCTGACAAACTTTTAGCTTTTACAAAATAACGAATGTCTGAGGTTCCTGGCTCTTGCTCTATAATTAATATTATTCCTTCATCAAATAAATGAAGGAGTTCTACTACATTGCGCTGTCGATAGGTCCATCCATAGTTTTATTTTCCAATATCAATAACGTAGATAATAATCCTTTTATCCACCGTATTGACATTAAAATGTTACAATTTTTTATCTTAAAATAAATATTATACAACTGCAAATGACACCAGACTATAGGAATTCGTAGGTCGTTTCTGCCGTTGAACAAACGTCACCAACCCACTATACAACAGTGATGGGGACTTCAATGCAAAATTAGACAAAGTGGCTATGAGCTGATAATGAGATCATTTGAGATCCCAAAGGGACACTTATTGGTCGGTTTTTGGAAAAAGGGGAACTTTATGACGAAATCTTTTTTCAAAACGGGGTCACTCAACATTTGATGCTGGCTGGATTTGTTAAGCTTGTATTTTTGGAACCTGGGAATATTTTAAGATGCAATTGGAGTATTTTGCGATCATTTGCGGCATTATATTGTGTTTATGATAAAATTATGGTCAGACAACTACGTCATTATGGAGTAACAAGCCGAGCAATTGACTTTCTGAAATGCTATTTAGTAACAGATTTCAGAGAGTTGACATCGATGGCATAAGATTGTCTGGATCTGTGATCTAAATAGCTGTACCACAGAGATCTATTCTTGGTCCATTTCTGTTTTCAGTCTCTCTTTTTCAATAAATTACTTATCTGGCCTTGTTAAGGATGTTTATGTGATATTTTTGTTTGCGGATAACATCTATTTGTTATTCAAAGTTAAAAGACAACCTCCCTCTTATGACGATATGAACAATGTTCTATAGTAGAGACAATAAACTTATATACATATATACAGATATACATATACATATATATGTATGTATGTAAGTTTATGTATAATATTTAATTTATACATAATATTGAAGTTACTGGAAATAACCTACTTCGTAATGAAATGAAATATATAAAAAATAAAATGTATAAAATCATCACTTCCAAATGATTCAATACGAAACAAAGAATTAGAGTTTGTTAGTAATACTGTATCTCTAAGACTTATTCTAGATAACAATATATATTATATGAGGTCCTCATATAGATAAGTCGGCTTAGCTTTTCTGCCTAGACAGTTAAAAAAATACGAAATTTATCAGACATCTCAAACCACTGGATTAGTTTATTTGCGCTGTTTTTATTGCTTGATGTCGTATGACATCTTGATCTGGGAACGTGCTGCGGATATTCCAAGAATTTAGAAATGGGTCGTTCGCGCAATGCACAAGCTCGGACTTTGTATATCTCTTAGAAGTAAGTTTAAGAAAAATAGAATCATAAATTTGGCATCCCAATTCATGTAAGAAAATTTATTATATGTGTAGAAAAAAGTAGAATAGCTCAAGAAAAATTGCGATCCACATAAACGCAATATTATAAATAAAAATAAACTGTGTTTGGATGTCACTTCGCTTTGAAAAGTCACAAATTCATTTAGGAGGCTCTGTGTGCGCATGTTCAATAGGGTTTCTGTGGATATATAAGGTTTACCCTTATATAAATTTAAGAGCATTATCAACTCGGTAAAAAAGGGTATTACACAATTTTCGAATATTTAGAAGACAAATATCCATAGGCATAACCGGTTCGACTTTTACCCCGCTGTTCCATTCGGAAATGATTTTATACATGGCTAATATTTGCTTACGTACGATAAAATTAAAGAGCCACCCTTAAGTTTTTAGCTTGTTTTTTTGAGAGATAATTGCGTTCCAATGTGTAAATTCGTAAAAATGTGACGTATTTCAAGTGTTATATAATGAAGATAGTTCAACGAAGAATGACATAGATTTCGAAATGACGACTAAGTGGCATATATTCGAAAAAATTGAAATCGGATAAAGGGACAACGTCGGGCTCATATATATAATAGATGAAAAAATGCATTCGATGTTCACGCGGGCAAAACTGCAGGCAAAAGCTAGTTTGAAAAAAAAATCAAACACAATGAACTTATCCCTTACAATTCAGTTAAAAATTTCGATTCGTACTTTTATTGTGCTATTAAAATTCTTTGTGAACAAAATACGCCCTAACTCACTCACTTTTTTTTTCATTTTTCGTGTTGGCGGAAAAGGATTTCGAGGAAAGTGCATTAGGTCAGCTTCAAAAGGTTAATAACTGCTCCAAAATTTCCAGCTTGAAAGCCTTTCACTTTCACCAGATATCGTGAGGAGGGCTTTCGGGTCACGTCTCGTATTTTGTAGTGATCCGGGAATGGTTCCCCTTACACTTAAGGGATTACACTTTTTTTCGTCATCAATTCACGTTTCAACAAGGCTCGGGTTAACGTCAAAAAGAAGGTTTACAATTTTGTTTGAAAAAAAATATCGTCTTTTGTTTTGCGATCACAAAAAACGTGAAGTCAAATAGGGTAGTGTTTTCTTTTACTTGTATTTTAAATCATCGTTCATCAATACGACAGGTTAAACAAGACAACCAAATTTCACATGAATTGGGAGTTATTATATCATTTACATTCCAATAGATAGCGTTGTCATTTTAATAAAATAAACGACTATTAAGGTTTCGTAATCACTATATTAAATAATAGTTCAATAATTTCGGCTATCCAAATATTAATTTAACATTTAAGTTTCTCGGTATTTCCATCAAATGAAACAGACAAATGCCGATTGCGGCACGATTATATGTATGTTTTATCTCTGATGCCTGAAAATTATAAAGTTTTTCTTTATTATTTTTTAATGTAATAAAAAAAACCTCCAGAGGTTTCACGTCAACAGCGAACTCCTAAAAACGATATTCGGTCCTGGAGTGTAGGCCATGGGTCCGATTCGGGTTACGCCCGTGTTTGATATATTCCACCAGTATCGGTAACAGATCGGATAGTGAAAAAGCTCCAAAATTTACATCGCTGTCGGCGTATCAGATCCGGTTCCAATATGCCGGGAGATGAAAAAGAGCTCTTTATGATGACGCCAGCTCGAATTCACCCCTGCCCGTAAGTTAACGGGTTTTCACATCAAAAATGTTATTTTTTATCTATTCTTATCTATTTTGACTATATCTATTTTAGGCTATCTATATTATCTGAATCGATCTATGTAAATTATTCAGAATTGATAGTATAGACGATATCAAAAAATTCAGTATTGTGCATCGTATTCGTTTTGATATTTTCTTTTGGTTTAAGGATAGTTAAGGGCATTATGTAGATAGAAAACGTTCACATGGATGTACTGTAAATTGCATCACATTTTGCTTTAAACGACCTTTATTTCAATTATGATCCATCCGTCCTCGGCACGCCTCCGATACCTATCTCGCTTTGGATTCCGATCTCAATGACAATCATTCATTATATCGATTACTAGCGGTGACCCGCTCGCTTCGCGGGGCGTTATTTTCAAAGCTTTTTTTAATTATTCCATTATGCCCCCGGTTTCGCTCCCGTGGACATAGATTACAATGAATTCCTTCATCTTATGTATCGGCTGATTTTCCAGTCAATGTTGATCGCGATCCTGAACACATTCTCGATGTCAATTCTGGTCCCAGTGTCGTTCCAGTCCCTGTCCCGCTTTCGATTTCAGTACCGCTCTCAATACCGACCTTGGTCCTTCCTTGGGCATTAATGGTAGTTATAACAAATTACGATTTATATTGGAACGAACATCGTAATAACAACGAATTGTACAAATACCATTATTATTGGTATTTAAACATTTTTTGCAGAAAAGGTAATGTCGTTATATATATATATATATATAATGTTTATATCCTATTTGAGAACATAATATACCTCTAAGCAAAATCTGATTACGATCCATCCAGCCGTGTCAGTATATGACAAATATACTTTTACATCTCTTAAATTATATGGAGCCTATAACATCTACAAACGATTCCGCATCGAATGGTTTGCAGTCTATGCTGATACGATCAACAGTTTTACGTGATTGCGTCTCAAAAAATTAACTTCATTATATATATACAGATATGATTTAATGGATTGGAATGAGAGTTAAAGAACAAGTCTAACCTAACCTAGACATAGAATTTTTTGTTCATTGCCATCGCTATGCAGCGCTCCTGGACTGTACCGTATTTTTTTGTAAGCGATGAGCTAAAAGTTGTTACTGCTAATACTCTAAGTTACCCATCGTAATCAAATATATATCAAATCCTAACCATATCAAATATATCTATACTAAAATAAGAGCCATGTGACTTTGACTAGTGGTTCTCGATCTATAAGCACACAAACGAACAGACAAACTAATATGGAGACGTTTTGTTTTGCAATTTGTATTGATAACAAAACGAATTATAGAAACATGTAGTTTTTGTAAAGGACAATGGCAGTTTAATGTGGTTACTAATAATTTCATAAATAACAATGTGTTGTCGATATTAGATTTCAAATATTAAAATAATACAGGAGCATGAGTAGCAATCGACAAAATCCACATACGTAAGTGCGTAATGTATAAAGTATGGGTTTGTATGTCGTTTAATTTTAGAACACAATGTTGTTAATATTCGGTGGTTATTATCTACAAATTCACAAATTTTCACAGCTACGTATTTGTAATTATATTAAGCTATAAATAGTAATCGTTTATCCGTTTAAGGCACAAACGATTTATGCCTTTCAAAGTATCGTCTAAGTTATATAATTTATAATAGTTGTTATTATATTGTATTTAATATTGCTGACGTGTAGAAATAGGATGAGAGGGCATATTCATGTAATTAAAAGCAGACGTGCGTAACGTGCAGCTATTCCACTTAAGGTCAACAGGAAAAACAACTTAAAAGAAGAAGAAAAATCCGCCCTACTAAAGGAAACAAAGCTTAAATGTGAAGTGGTAGGTACACTTTCGTTCGTTGTATCTCTTCCCTCCAATGGAACATCCGATACCAATAGAAAATTCGATTTTTTTTTTTGTCTGTTCGGCTCAAATTCATACGATAGCAATACGGAAATTTCAAAATCCTCAATAAAAAAATAATCATATGAATCAGTTTTTAAATGCCATAAAAACTCTGTTAAATACATTTTTTAATGGTCTTTTTGAAAAATCTATCGAAAATCTTTTAAGGTCGATTATAGAAAAAAGGAAACCGTAAAACTTTAATTAGAAAATACCAGTACAATATGAGGGACATTATAGTGATATTATTCCATTAATTTTCTGTTTGAAATATTTTATTTCGGGAAAACTTAAATTATCTTCGATAACTTTAAATTAGTTAATTATAGATTACTATAATTAATTATAGACTACTACTTATAAATACTTTTCTATTTTCTCTTGTGTATGTAACGTTGATGGTTCATGAAGTAGTTTACCGAGACAAAATTTAACCGATGTGTCTTTGACTGCTAAAATCATTCTACAAATACCTGTTGAATATTGGAACTGTATTTTAAACATGCCTAAAGAGCTAATTATAAATGCTGTAAGTTTAAATTTGAAGTTTATACGAAGCGAAGTAAAAGTATGTAAATATAGATATTATATTATAAGTATTTGATATTTTACTGATTTATGATAGAATGAAACGTAATCATTGTAGAATTACACAAGCTTCATGTTTTCCTATTCAATGGTTATATCGATACTTAAGGTCTCAAAACGGAGCAACGCCTATAGACAAAAAAAAATGAATAATTATTTTCTTTCAATTAAATATCTATTTATGACATTTTATCATTTCTTTTGTACTTACCGTCGCTTTCTTTCGACATTCCTTGATGCCGACCAAAAAATTTTGTAGTTACATCATGATTGTGATTCTGACTATATTGACAATTTTATTACAACTATACTCAATTTTAAGTAGATCACAAGTGATCTTTGTTTCTTAAACGCAGCTTAGGAACACAAAACTCACTTCACTTCACAAAAAACTTCAAGGAATGTCATAATAATTTTAAAAACACTTTAATTTATTTTATTTTGTAATTGTGTAAAATTCTATGTAGTATGTCTGTATTTTTATTTGTGCCCTCATCTTACTTAAAAACGGTATATACTTAATATATACGAGACTATTTCTCGAATGACATATTAATGTTGCGTTAAACAAAGTTCCTTTTCTTTTTCTATTCTTAAGTTACGGTCGTTGTAATTTATTTACGAATTAGAAACACGATCAGAAATATGATAGCAGATTATATAGAAGGCATATATAGTCCATTAGATTCATTGACTATCTTTTGTTGCGCCACGTTAATTACTCCAGAAGAATAATATGCTTAACATCTAAATATGAAATAATGATATAATATACGGCATACGTACACAACATTCACCGACGCCGAGAACCCCTATACTATATTAAAAATGGACTATAAATGTGGCCCCATCCACTGCGTGAAAATGGTGTAGATTAACAACCGAAACACGCATAGGACACATCGATTCTATTTTTTGCTCCTTTTTACGTCACTCGGGCACCCGTCCGTTATTCGTTACTCGGATATCGCCACGGATAAGTAGACAGGTACGTGGCCGGCTGAACTCTCCTCGACGGCAACGAGTCGTGTCTGATTAACCGGCGCGCGCGGCGTCAATCGATGTCAAGCGTGATACTTTTGTTCCGTTCGTAGGAGAAATTTCTTAAGATTTAATCTCGTTTTGCTTTTCAATTATTATTATTATTACTATTATTATTCAGTATGTACAATATACTGAGCTGGCACGACAAATTTAGCTAATAGATGAATAAGAAAAAAATTGATTACAATTGAATTAACGACACCGGCCGAGAAAAGCGATAAATAATAAAAATATCCTAATCAATTGATGTTTATTTTTCGAAATGAAGTAATGTCCTACGAGGCTTTTGCCGTGGCTCCATTTAAGTAAATATGTTTATATGTTTACGTCTAATGTTTTCCCTCCTATACTAACATTAGTTTTGCGCCGCGATTTGATCACGCGCTCAAACAGCGTTGTCCACAACCTTTCCTCTGCACGTTTTCCTTTTGTTCGTTTAATAATAATGCTTCATTCTCAAACTCAATTGCAAATCTCTTTTTCCTTTAGACTTTTAATTGCAGCTCTTTTCATTCTTTTAGTAGTTTTATTACATCTACTATTCACATAATAAAAAAAATTGTAATTTAATTTCTTTTTCTTGCATTAATGATACAGTTTTGATTTCACTATATTATTCAATATTATTACACGTATAAAATTTTTACAATAGATTTTGTAATTTATAACATTGCATATATTTAAGGATTATAAAAAATAATTAACTTTTCATTCTAATTAAAAATCTTGAATTACCCAACTGGATATCTTGGCAAAATTATTAATTGTCTAAGACATAATCCAAGATATTACTAACTAAACTAGAATAGGAAATAACTGGGATGGAGGTAGTATCCTCAAAGCCTACTGCACCTCCACATCGCAGTAGGTATAAATCTTATTCATACAATACTGTGCGCACGCATTAGTTAATTTTGAAAAATGAGTTTTATTAAAGTAATTTTTTAAATGTAAAAAAGTCTGTACAGCTAAGATTAGCTGACCCCCTCTCCATACAATATTCTATATCGAATCTATACGTATTCAGTCTTTTTTTTTTGCTTACTTTACTCAATATTTAAAGTTAATTAACCCTTTTACAATTGTTTTATACAAAAAAGATAGGTAAAGATGGAGAGGTTTGTTATGTTAAGAAAGCCGACATTCTAGTTTATATTTGAATTACATATCATTGCTATCTGTCTGCAGTATTAAATAATATCTAGGTAAGCTCACTTTCACAACTGCACGATCTTAAAACATGTTCTAACATTAACATAAAATTGTTTTCAATCTCATAAATCTGCTCTATCATACCCGTGACTAGTCCGTAAAGACTTACAAATAAGTAAGTAGTTTTAGATGGGCGAGGAGTCATTAAAAATACAAGGAAATATCTAATTTACGCTCAAATCATTGGAAATGTAAATCTTGAATGTTATATTTAGTCTTTCTTATACAGTAATCCTATGTATAATACAATAATGTGACAGTTTAAAATTCGCTACCACCGTACAGTCATAAAAGAACAAATAAACCGCTATTTAAAGTCCTACTAAACAGGAGAAGGCGCTTATTCCACGTAAGTAATAATGAATATAAAAAGCCAAGACATTTTTGTACCAGAAAATATTTCCTAAGGCCCGCGGGGAGTAATAAAACAGATATTTCATAACAAAGTTTAAAATGCCCCATTAATTTACATTTTTTTTAAAGGGAAGAAGAAGCTTGCATATACCTAAAGTTATTGCATGTGGGTCTGAACCAATTTTCTTTATAGCAATGAAACATTTTACCGTGATCAGAAAGAAAAGTCAGTCGGACGCACAATAAACTGATTCTTAGGGGCTCTTTGATCATAAAGTACTGCGACTACGACGATATTGGACGTGTTTTGAAATAGAAGTATTTACAGAAGGATAGAATGGATGCTTTTTCACATATAGCAAAGATTAATCATCATATTGAATGATGTAGGTATATCAAGTAGGTGAGCAAGCAAATAGATATAATTCAGATCGTTATTGAAATTAAAGCAGGGACCAACAATAGGCTCAGGATTAGAATCAAATTTGAAAACGAGTCTTATATTCAAATTGCAATTAAGAAAATAAATATTTTCTTACGTGCCACTCTCGCTTAGAAGGCAGCTTTATGTTAAAAATGCACGAGTAAGGTACTTGAAGCACTTGGGGAACTTCTCAAATTTATAACTTTAATGAAATGCAAAGCTATTAGAAATATAAGAAACTCGTTAATAAATTGAGCTGATTACGCCCATGGAATGTTTGTCCTCTGAAAATTCCAAAATTTTATAATATACTTTTCCAATAAGTATTTGCTTGCTGTAAATGTTTACATCAACAATTTCAATATGGGGCGTATGTTGCTTTTTTTAATTTTATAGGTAGTTCAGTTGGTGTGAATAAAATTTTATGGTTAAAATCGTTATCCAACATCTTTATGATATACGTTTTAAATACTATAAAAACCTCTACACAAGTATAAGATTCAGGATCCGGTCTTAAAGATAAACAATTTGCTTATAATATTTAGTTCATTTATAATGTTTAATAACGTATTCTTAGAAAACAGCAAAACTTCTTTAATATGTTACGCGATTCCTTCGTCAATTATGAACCGATATCGAAAATTATTTTTTTGTTCGAAAGGTTATGATCATTTAGGTACAGTCCCATTTGCACCAAATCAGGATCCGATAACGAGATCCAACGGACATCGAGGAATACCTTCAAATATTATAGGCACATGTACCGTCTTTGAGCTATTTGATTAATCATTTGGGTGTTTGCGTCTGAAAGTCTTTAGCTGATGCTGATGTGCTGATGCTAGGAGATACAAGAAGTTAGGGAATAATAATACTGCGATTTGTAGACAGAAACTGCTCTTTAAGGGCTATTAGTAATCTTCGAGTTTGGGATCATTTTGTTTTGATAATTTCCTTAAATCAAATTTATATCGAGAGTCTGATGATGGAGCTAAAGAGTGGACAAAGACACTCTTCAGGACTTACTAGCAAATTTCTCAAGCTTGGGCTGCATAATTTTGATTTTGATGTCCTATACATTATGTTTTGTAACGAGGGTCTAATGATGAAACCAGGAGGTGGATAATGAAACTCGTCAGGACTTACCAGCAAACTTCTCGACCTTGAGTTCATTTGTTTGTATTTTGACGGGTCTAATACATTACATTTTGTAACGAAGTTCTGATGGTGAAGCCAGAAGGAGGACAATGAAACCCCTCAGAACTTATTAGCAAACTCCTCGAGCTTGAGCTCATTCATTTTGATCTTGACAAGTCTTATACATTTTATTTTGTAACGTAGCTCTGGTAATGAAGTCAGAAAGTGTATATACACATTCATACATAGTCATCGTAATAACTGTTAAAATGCGTCCGTAAAGCTTCAAAACCTTTACAACTAACAACAACTTGATTTACATAAATCGGTATGAAACCGACATCTTCCTTCCTTTTTTGAAAATGTTTTATTTTTTAGCGGAACGTTGAAAATATTACAAGAAACCCAAAAATCAAGATTTTGCGTTTTTAGCTAGGAGCTTTTAGTTTTCTTGGTATGTAACTATTTGTTACCATCGAACTCATAAAAGGAAATATTTGAAATACTGATACAATATGTATACGAGCTATCGAACAGTTTCCTAGACTTTGAGCAAATAATTTTGTTCTAATTTAATTATTTGTTTGTTGAATAAATAAATTATTCTCATTTTCAAGTTACCCTTAAAAATAGTGAACCAGCCCTGAAGTGGCAACATTAATGGACGATAAATGGCGCTTCTAGTTTGTTCTGTATTTTGAGCTACGATTGCATCGTGGATTAACAATGTCATAAATACGAAAAAGTATTTATCAATAACTTTAGTTTATAAAGACGAGAACATGATGTTTCTAAACTATTTAAAATACGCGTAGTAGAATAAACGAGCAAAGAATTTGCTGTATTTGTACACGTCGATGCGCACGTCAACGCCATGCCTCACAGTTATTCAAATGTTGCAAGTTCACGCGGCCCGTATTTCACCAACAGTATTTTACTATCGTAATCCATCAAGAACAAAACAATGTAAATAATTAGAAACAAATAAGCATTTTATTATGTTACAAAAAGCATATAATATTTAGAAATCATTTCGATTAAGTAGGGAGCTTACGTTACATAAAAGCCATTGACGTTATAAAAAATTACGAAAATTGCTACACATATAATTATATGGAAAATTATATTGTACAAATATGGAAACTAGAGCCCACCCGTGGTTTCGCCCGCGTGGAGTTAGAATGAATTCCTTCGTGTTAGATATCGTCCGATCACGCTCTCAATCATGATTTGGAGTGCTATATCCTTCTGGATTTTGATACTGACCTTGCTCTCAATGACAATTTACCTCGATTTCAATCACGTTTCTGCTTCTAATATCCCGATCCCAATATCGATTCCGCTTTAATTTTAATTTCAGTACTGCTTCTAATTAATCAAATCACGCAATTCCAAATATGTTCTTGATTTAAATTTTAGTCCCACATTCTATTTCGACCTTGGTTCCATTGTCGGTTTCGCTCCCAGCCCCGGATCTTGTTTCTACTCCCCATCCCACTTGCGATTTCCATTCCGCTACTGATTATGGTTCCGATTTGGACTAAGTTAGGGCATATGCTAGTATAAAAATCAAACTTAAGCTATATTATATAGAAATAGTGTAGCTTTTTATGAATGAAATTTTTTAGAATCTGTTATAGACCGAATGTACAGTTGATGTCAACGCAAAGCGTTAATAGTTTATTTTTTTAGGGGGCTCTTTATTAGTGAATGGTTTGGATCGGTTCAGTAATCTGATTCAATAGTACAAATACGTAAATGAAGTCAAGTATAACATTTTTCTAAAACCTGTCTGTCTTCCTGAAGCCAGAGAAAAAAAATTTAAAATATTTAGTATAGATTGATTGCGTCATAAAATAAACATTTTTGACGAAATATTATAAAAATGTTGAGTGTGAATTTCATAGATAGATAAATAAAAAGCATCCCAATTCCTATTCCGATTTCTATTCAAAACTTTATTAAAATCTATTCAGTGGTTTCGAAAATTAGCCCCGACAAAGAAAGAGACAAATATTTTATTAAAATAATATCTAGGTTTTCATTTGTACAATCACGCGTTCTTATTGCACACCAATTTTCATCAAGATTCGTCAAGCTCTTATTAAGTTATAAAAAAACATACAGATAGACAGACATAAATTTAAAAAATAGTAGAATTGGGGCTAATGAATGATATTTAACACACGAATATTTGAGTTTACATTATTATTATATCTTTCTACAATTGTGTGAAATTTCTTTACATCTACAATTACGTTACATAGCTAGATAGATACAAACGTTTCGAACTAATAGAACCGTGATAAGAATAGTTCAGATTTTTCAATAAATGGTATGAAACAGATTCTTATTCATTTAGCGAAAAAAGGTAAGCTGTAAGTATTTCATCTATTAAAACATATATTTAATTAATGGAATTATTTTTTCCTAAATTGTTAATGGAGACTTTAATTTTTTATAATTATTAACAATACTTTTTTCTAAACTTTAATAAAATATAATAATTACAATTTGATTTCCATTCCTTCATTTATTTTTTTTGTATCTTTATTTTAATTACTATAAAACATTGTGAAATTATTTCATTGTGGCTATCATTTAATACTTAATATATAGCGAAAGGAAATTCGTTCCAACCAGGTTTTTTAATTTAAATTTAATAATGGCTATCGGAATTCAGGCACTGGTTTATAAATTTTCTAAACATCCCGGTTCTGAATTTTAAAAATCGGATCAATGTTCATAACGTGTCTCTGGAGTAAGATACCTATATAATATATATATATAGCAGGCTAGAGAAATAATAAAAAAAAGCCCAAGTCTGACCTTTCCATATGCATCAATTTTTGTCTCTTTGACTTCATATGTAGCATAGCTAAACCTTTTCACGAATTTTCTGGTTATAGATTTCATTGGAGGCTCTTATCTGAAGTAGTGTTCAGGAAATGCATAGAATTTAAAACTACATCGGGACCGACACCTGGGCCGAATTTAAAATTCAGTCGTCATTTAATACAAAAGCGACACTGTTTTCGACAGCTACATAGGAAAAAATAGGACCAAAATTGAAATTCAGAGTGGAAGCAGAATCAAGCCTAAGCGATATGGAAATCGAATTCGAGAGCAAAACTTGAACAGATTCGAAAGTGGAAGAATGAAATCGAGAAATTTCTGAAAATGAAACAGTGAAAAAATAAAAAGAAGAACCGAGAGGTGTTTAAATCTAAATCAGAACCGAAATTGAGATCTAAATCAATATTAAGAGTGAAGTAGAACTGAAGTAAGACTGGATATAAAACATAAAGGATTCTATCCAACCGACACTAAAAAAACTGGGGACATAAAACCGTAATTACATAATATTAAAGGTAACAACATATTAATTTTTGTATATAGTACATTTATATAAATAAAGCGAGAATAAATGACTTGTATTTGAATACAGATCGTTTTATATAAATAGAGAAATTCTAAACTAGATTTTTCATTTCATGTTTCCACAACCTGACTCGCTTAATACCAGTATTTGCATAATATTATAGTGAGATCAGATACTGTATTCCCTTCTGTTGTTGTTAACTGACATAGGATCGAAAAATTATATTTATTGTAATAAAAATCATTAAAATTTACAAAATGTAGTAAGTTAATTTTGCTAATAGATTTAAGAATATGGCCTAAAACTCGTTTGCATTTTTCCTTTCTTTGTTACTAAGCTTTTTAATGACAATTGCTACAAAATTTGAAAATATACCTCTAAGACATGGTGAACAACAACTGCATCGTAGATTTAAAACTTACTAGGACCTCTGAATTTAAAAAAAATAAAATTAAAATTAAGTGAATGTACAGGATAGTTGTAAGGTATTTTTTTAATAAATTTAATACCAGAATTAAAAGTTTTTTTTTTTAATTTTAATGTTTATACGTGTGGCATATGAGCAGTAACAAATAAAAATTAAATTTATTGATTAGAAAATATTAAAATACAATTTTTTATTCAAAAAAGGATTTGAAATATTAGGAAATATTCAAGTACAGTATAAATAAACTGACCAACTATACTCACTATACGATGCCTTCTCACAAAGTTTCGTAATGTGCAGGCCTCTACGCATAAACTAACACACATAAACACTCGGATAAGAGTAACTATTAGACAGTATGCAATATAAATACACACCAATATTTGTTCTCTCATTTCAGATCGACAGTGTACAGGCGCATACAAAAGTACAATGCTTAGTGAGAATGGGAGGCTACGAATGTATTCTATTTCATTCCCTCGCCTGCTTAATTCTGTATATTTATATGTGTTTGTCTCTATCGTGACACCTTTGTGTTTTATTATGTTTCAAATCACAACGATTCTACACTACTCGTAGTTGACTTCAAATATCCATCCATTTCTATATTTTTTACACACATACAAACATAACATGTGCTGCTATATCATATCAAAGTTGTAGGAACTACATAGATGAATGAGTGTTTCGCCGAATTTTCGTCAATAAAATGATGTCTCCGTACTTTTACGACTCATAAGTAAACAACCACGCAGATATTAGATTTACTTTGACATTTGATTTGCGAGCATCGTAAAAATAAGATTAACATAATTATTGTAATTTATTTGCTAAGTTATACAGATAAATAAGGTCACTTACAACTGGGACATTTAAATTCAATTACTGAACTTTTTATGCTGAAAACTAACTAATCTTTTACCGGAGTGCATGCAGGGTTCCGTATTGAGTTCTGATTTGATAAGTTATATTGATTTTAAAGCATAGGCGTCACTTCGTCATTGGTCATTAAATAACAACGCTACTGTAAATTTCGTGACAAGATCTTTTTATTAAATTTACTAATTTATAGTATATAATAACTTTCTTCTTCGGCCGCGTGAACTTAGAATTTGTTTCTTCATTTATTTATGTATATATATATTTATGTTTATGTGTCTGTGTCTGGGTGTGTGTATTACTACGTCCAAAATTAATGTATTTCGAAACTGTATGACCCAACACCATGAAAATTAATGCATATATGCATATTTTCATAAAGACGTGTGCTCACGTGATTTATTTTAGCGTTTGTCCCAGAGTTCATCCTCTTTTTGTACTATTGAATCGAACTATTACATTTGCATAATTCTGTCACTGCTACAAGTATACATAATCCCCAAGTAATATAGCCTATATTTTATTTGGATTCTAGTATTTGACCTGGCTTTGTACAATTCGGAACAAACACCGGTAGTAGTATTGGGATTGAAAACGGGACGGAGAGCGGAATCGAGAAACGGGTGTGTATAAAATTAAAAACGCGACGAGGGTCGTAACTAAATATGTGACCAGGATTGGAATAACCTGGATCAAAACTATGAATAGTACCGGAACAAAAATTGAAAAACATCACGTACACGCGGGCAGAGCCGCATGCGAGGAGCTAGTCTTTTATATTGAACGATACCGCTTTCAACCCTGGTCCCGTTACTATTTCTAATTTTGATTCGTATCATGCTTTTGATTCTAATTTCCATTCCAAACTCGGTTTGAGACTTGGACATACACATTGAGATAAATAAAAATTCAAAATGGTAAAAATATGATAGGACATATTTGTAACTATTTCGAACATGTGAAATTGCATATCATTGGTAGTCTCAATGCCGTTCAAGTTGATAATTTCAGATGATTTTAATCTACATATTTATAATTTGTGCTCAAGTTACGTTACCCACAAACTTAAGAACAATCATAACTGTAACCTTTACTTATCTTAAATCATAACTGTTCCCAATTATTTGTAAAAGCAGATTCTTCTGGGAAAATATCCCCGGTGTATAAGCGTAACTCGCGATGTCGGTTTTATGTTATTAGCGATCGTCCGTACCTTCGCACGTCTGACGGTAATAAAACTTTTTGGCTACCACGTACATAGAGATGTTACGACACGAGGATGTTGTGGTTAATCATCGTTATACTAGAGTATACACTTTATGCGTTTAATAAATAAATATATTTTATATATTAAAATAAATATATTAAATATTTTACATATATTATAAAATATCTAATATATATACGATTGTTTGTCGGTATTAAGTGTATATGCACGAAAATATATTTCTGTTGTGTAAATTATCTTCTTTACGAACTCACTTCCCTTGAGAAACAAGTAGCAAATAAGATTTTCGATTAATTTTCATTACAAAATATTTTGCATCTTAATACCTAGTTATATAGTAAAACTTGCCATATTGCAGCTTCTTAATTTTTTAATGCTAATAATTCGTAAATGTAAAATCATTAAAATGTAAGCAGAAAAGCTCCCCAACTTGAATGAAGCAACACAATTATTCTAATAAAATTGTATTTTGGAGTACTTTTTACCTTTTGAGTTTTAACGTATGTTTTAAAACGTATTTTTTTTAGTACAAATTCGCATTCAAAATTACTTAATAGAATTAAACTCCTCAAAATAAACCAAACGAGCCCAAACTTGGAGATTTAATAATTATTAACTAATAAACATTGAAGGGTCCTACTATCCTCCTGACTCCATCATGAGATCAGGCTGGTGGCACCATATTATTATAATTTTATTTATTTACGTGTCGCGTTGCAATAATCGTAAAAAATCACTTTTGCTGATATAATGTTGTTAATTAAACTTTCGGGTTCTGTAATTCTTCAACAGAGCCTATTGCCGTAAAATTATCTAGAAAAAATAATCTTAACTTTAAAAACTTATTCGGCTTATTATTCAATGCGATATTCAATCTTTTTTCGTCTTTAGCACCATTTTGTATAATACGGCCACCATTCTGGTTTTAAAAATATAACCTAGTCTATAATTATCGCACGCCTTAGACAAATCGACATATACCTCATTGATCAAAATCCTTTCAGACGTTACGATATTTCGAGTTATATTGGGTCTTACATACAAACGTACCCAGATACGCGTGAAAAATACAACTCTGTCTTTGTGTCAAATGTCAGGTATACTATGTGCAATCGAAGAATTTGGAAAATTAATAAGGATAATACGATTTATCAAAGTGGTTTTTGGAAGTTGTAACTTAATTTATTACGATTTTTCATTTCAAATTACTTCTAAGCATACAAAAGTTGTATATGCTTTTGTGATTGCATGCCTTCGAATCAGAAGATATATCGAGTTTGAAGTTGACCACTGACGATTTAAGCCAGGAATTCCCAAATTGGAGCCAATTAGATCACTCGTTCTGTTTCAGAGGGAAAGTTAAACGGACCGAGCTGGACGTTGCCTCTGGTACGATTGGCGCGACTGGCACGACCAACATATGATAAATCATTATTCTTACTTATCAAATAGCAATCTGCAATGTTATATTTAAACTTTGTTATGGAAATGATTTTTGTTCCTTTTCTCAATCCCTCCCTCGATTTTTTAATATTCAATTACTTAAAATTTATTTTTCTAAATATTATGCTTGCGATCTCATTAAACTCTAATAGCAATTTTGAATTTCTTAAAACTTACTAAGGAGGAAACAATCGAGCGACCCACTAGTAGGTAATCACCGCCTCTTATAGACACAACCCTAGAGGAGTTACTGGTGCGTTGCCGGCCTTTTATAAACCAGAAACTATCATTCTCTGAACGAAATGCAACAGTGGAAGCTGTTACCTCACGTCCATATTCTGAGGTACCTCACCCGGACGAGCAAACCCATTTTGATGCTGCAGCAAACTCATTCATGGCCCTACCACAGTCGTAACGTGTGATTTAGCAATAAAATGCTATGATAAAGGGATGAAGAAACAAATATGATTTAAAATTGCAAGCCGTTTGTTCTTCAATTACATGAATACAACGAACGTAAATTCGCTTAAGGGATTCATAGCTATAAAAACTTTTATCAAAGGTCAAAAAATTAAATTATTTTTGAACTACGAGACTGATGACCTGGATCACTTTAAATGGGATTTGGCCAAACCGGACAATTCTTGTGGCATTCTTTTCCTCTACTTTGATGTTGGTCATATAAGACACCTGATGAAAGTTGAAGAACTTCAATAATAGATAGTTACAAAATTTTAGACCACACATTAATCCAAGCTTTATGACACCCATATATTATCAACGGATTGTGTTCACTCTGATCATATTTCATGAAATTATAAGATTGTTGTATTTCTTCAAAGCGAAACAGACTAGCAATAATTATCACTGTATTTACTCTGTCCGAGTCTGAGTACTTCGGCCGATACCAACATTTTTTTACGTTGTTATTCTATGAGTTACGTTATCTAGATCATCCACTGTTGAAGATGAATATTTTATTCTTCGAGTTAAATTAAAAATATGTACAGGTAATATTTTTCGGGATCCAGATCTATGCTTTATCTATCTAATTAAAGTGAAAAATAAACATGTTTCACTTCAATGGAAATAGTGCAAATAGAAGCTTACT
>BGZK01003582.1:0-22632 GCA_005406025.1 Eumeta japonica
TTTATCATCCCTGGGATTGAAAAACTTAAATGCATGCTTTAAACATCTAAATGACAAATTAGTACTTAGGGTTCTATCAAAATACGATGAAATATTTGCAAATATATTTTTTAAGCATCTATAATTTTTTTATAACTAACACTAAGCTGCAAAGCTTTTGCTTAGATCTGCAGAAACAGCCAGAGCCTGCTGCAAGAATCGAACCTACGACCTCGTGACTGTTGGATGGAATCCAAATCAACAACATCACTCAGCCATCGCGAGGTGATCAGGGTCAAGAGACCTTTTTAGTTGTTATTTGTCTGGTCTTTCAGCTTGTCTATATGCCGCCGACATTTCGCTGATGCTACTCAGCTCGTCAGTAGACTCAAAAAAATCAACTGAAAAGGTCTCTTGACCCAAAATTATAGATGCTTAAAAATATATTTGCAAATACTTTCATTCGTATATTGATTTAGAATCCGTATCAGCATATAGACATGCTGAAAGACTAGACAAAAACAACTAAAAGGTCTTTTGACCTAAAATAATGAATTTCAAATAAAATTTCTTAATAGCGAATAAACCATTTTTGAATTATTTTCTTATTTTTTTTTTTAGTGGCAAAGTGGCGAGAAAAGCTGTTTGTATTTATATTATCGCTGGACATGGGCTTTATTTTTTATAGCTGTCTTTTTAGCCTGTTTAATTTTGCAATTTTGCGAAGGCAAATATTTTATTTTCTTAACAAATTGGGGCATTATACTTTGCATGCTGACACAACTGTTGGCTGCCATTCTAGTGACACGCTGGCATTTTAATTTCGGAGCCATTAGAACGAACTATCAAAAGACAGAATACAAAACATCACTGCTTATAAAATGTTATTGGCTGCTTTATGTGGTAGCCCTGCCGCTGGCGCTGGTCATTACCACTGTCTATTGGCTATTTTTACATGGCAAAATGAGTACGTTTTAAGCTTTTTATTTTATCTAAATCATAATTCTTCATTTATATGTATGTATTGGTTTTGTGTCTTTTTTTCAAGATAAACCAACACGTTTTCCCATCATAAGTTTCGTAACACACTGTCTTAATTCCGTTTTATGCTGGTGGATTTTTGATTGTTGCCTTGCCGGTGCGATTATTGCACAATCTCTATGCCATGCTGTTGCCCATAATATTTTGCTTATTTACGGTGGTATATTATTTTGTGGCGGCACTGATGAGTAAGTATTTTGCAAAACATTTGCAAATTGTGTATCACAACGTAAGCAAATTAAATAAAAAATACATTTTGTAGAAAAAAATTGTTTTCCATTTATTTGAATTTTTCCTTTACTGAATTTTATTAAAAGTATGCTTTAGAAAAATTCAGATTATTTAGACGAATATGTATTCGAGTACTATTCGTAAGTCTACTTGGTTACATATTTTCCTAACTAAAAACATATAGAAAAATAAATATATATTTTTCCAAAAGTTATTCGAATATTTTTCGAAACAATTATTCGGATAAATATTCGAATATTTTTTTTAATTTAATAAAACACTTTACCACTTTACTTATATATAGAGGCAATAATACAAAGAACATACAATTTTGTTAGACAATTTATAACCATGCTTTTTAAGTTTTATTCGAATAAATATTTATTTAGTTTTGAAAAATATATTTTTTATTCTTCAATCATTAAAATTTTAATGAAATATTTATTTGAAAATATTTTTGTCAATTTAAAATAAAAGTAGAGCGTTTCAAGAACTCTTTGAAGCTACTTGTACAAATGCTGAATCAGATTTTTTTTTAAAGAAATTTTCTAATAATTATGTTGGCAATAAAATTTGCAATTTATTTACTTTTCTTACCTGTAAACAAAAAAAATTTGCAATTTTGTTCAAAAATTTCTAAGTTTTTTTAAATTTGTATGCGAATAAATATTTAGTTACAAAAAGCTTCTTGCAGAAGAGTAATTGAATATTTAAAATTTACTTCTTTATAATTTCTTCGACCTTTTTCTTTTGATATAATACGTAGTTTTTTAAGCCTTATGGTCACTATTTATTTATTTTTGGCGCCTTTTTTCTTTTATTTTCGATATTTCGATGCCCTTTGGGTATCTTCTTCAGGAAACAAACAAACAAAAATTTTCCTGAAGAAGATGCCCAAAAGGTATATCGAAAAATAAAAAAAAGGTGCCAAAAATAAATTAGTAATCTAATCTAAAAATTTAATTAATTACCTGTTTAAAAAATTTATTCATATATTTTTTTAAAATTGTTTGATTAGGTCTTTTATCAATTTAAAAGTAAAATGTTTAAGAACTTGGAAAACAAAAATTATGCGAAATTAAATGAAATATTTTATAGTATGTGGAAAAAATATTCGAATATTTATTCAGATATTTATTCGAAAAATTATTAAATTAAGCTGATCAATATTATAATTTTTTTTCAAAAATTTTAAACAGTTTACATTTATTTTAATTTTGAATCATATAATGTGTATTCGAATAATTTTGTGTATTATATCCAAATAAATTTCCAAACATATATCTAGATACTTATTTTGGAAGCTTAAAAATACACTGAATAGAGATTGCAAACAAATAATCAAATATTTAATAAAATATTAAAAAAACTGGAACAAAAAATTTTGTATATTTATTTAGATATTGGTTCGAAATATTTTAATCATTTTTATCTTCAAATTCGTAATAAATAAAAAAATATGTATTCGAACAATTTTTTAAAACTTGCAAATAAAGTTTTAAACTCATATTTGGTTACATTGTAATTCAAAAATAAAAGTAAGTTACTTAAAATTAAAAAAAATATTTTATTATTTAATTAACTATTTTAAAGCAACAAAAAATATTATGCGATTATCTATCTAGAAATTTGTTTAAAAGTTTATTCGAATAAATATTCCAAATTTTTTTGCTGTTCTTTGAGGAATTTATTTTATTTCAAAGTAGTAAAACATGCATTCGAACCATTTTTTGAACAACATGCGAATATAATTTCAAACACATATTCGGATAATTTAAATTTAAAAATAAAGTAAACTTAAACTTAAAGATTTTGGAAAAAATTCAAATATTTAATGGAATATTATGAAGCATTGAAAAAAAAATCGAATATTTAATCGAACATTTAATCGAATAAAAAATATTCCCTAATATTTAATGGAATATTATAAGGCATTGGAAAAAATATTCGAATATTTAATCGAACATCGAATAAATATTTAGTGATTACAAAATAAAAGTATTTAATTTATGTATTGGTCACACACACATTTTGCTTTTTCGAAATTATTCACTGATTATATAAAAACAAAATTATGCCAGCTATAAAAGCAAAAGATCCCTGTAACCATTTGAATATCTTTTTTTCGATAAGTGTTCATATAAATGTACTGATTGACTTTTTTTTAATTGTCACGCTAATCATTTTGTGTCAGTAGTAACTTTGCGTTTTAAATCAAATTACACTTTACCGATGTCTGGTTTTAAATAAACCAGTAATTTCGTAACAGTAAATTACCTCACAATAATTATTAAATTAAGGCCTTTTTTGTGTGAAAATGCTTTACATAATTAATGTTTATTAATTCGTTTCAAGGTATGGGAATCATTATGTGTATCCCCTGTTGGATTGGACAACACCGCATCGTGGCATTTTAACATTTATTGGTGTTTTTGTTTTATATTGCATTTATGGATTGCTATTGTTCCTGCTTTTTAAATTGAAACGTTTCCTGCATCGTTCCTTCAGTATCGTCTGGTCACCTCATTGTGTTGGTCTAATTTGAGATTGAACTGATGATGAGCATTTGTCATCTTCAAACATTTCAGCTTTAGTTTTCAACAATTAAATATTTTAAGCATAATCAATACACAATTGCATTGCATAATAATACATATGTTTAAAAATTTCTTTTAATAATAAAACAATATATAATGAAGTATTTCCTATTGCAATTTTCTTTGAATTTCTGATTTTATTCGTCATCTTAATCATATTTTTATTGCTTTGTGGTAATGATTCGAATATGTATTTATTTTAAAAATTTAAAATTATTGTTTAACTATTTATTCGAAAAATTATTTGTTTATATTTTTTAAGTTATTATTGAACCACAATTTAGCTCATCGAAATTTTTTTTTTTTTTTAATTTACTATTTTATTTGGGTTTGTATTAGTTTTTGTAAATTTGTTGGAATATTTATTTATTATTATATATTATTTGGATAATTATTTAGCTTTTGAAAACTAATGAATAATTATTATAAATTTCAAATTATATTTTAAATAAGCAAAATTTTTATTTAAAAATGCCAAATAATTATTCAAATAAATATTGAAATAATAATTTGAAGTTTTAAATAAACATTCAAATCATTACTATTTCATTTATATCTACACAAATTTAAAAAAAAAATATGTATTCGATTAAGTATTTTGTCGAACTATTGATTAAGTGCACTTATTCAAAATAAATAATCATTACGTGTAATTTAGAAAACTAAGCAAATAAATAACAAATAATAAAAAAATAAATAAAATAAAATTTGAGTAGAAAAATTACACGAATAAATAATGGAACATTTAGTTGAAGTTATGCTAGAACTAAATGTCTAACTATATTTCCAATATATTTCAAAATTCAATAATCGTATCTCGAGTATTTTGGTCTGTGAAAATAATGAATAAATTTATTATTTCAAAACAGAAGACCTTAATTGTTTTCTGTGTAGCTTTTTAGCCGTCTGAGTGCCAGCGACATTTTGTTGAAGTTTAAACAGCTCGTCAGAAGACGTCAGCATCTAAAGGGCTAGACCTGACTTGAAATAATAAACTTAAAATAGAATTGGTTTTAATAGTTATTGAATAATTTTTTTTGAACGAAGCCGTTGAAGTCTACTTAGTTAAGTGTTCAATTCGCTCGCTGCTTTTGGTGGCAACGAAAGCGAACCATATTTGGATATTTTGAACGAAGCCGTTGAAGTTGTTAAATAAAAACACAAATATTTCAACTAGTTAGTCGTTTATTGATTCGAATAAATTGTTTATTCACATATTAATTATTTTTACTATTTTTAATTTATTTACATAATTTTCTAAATAATTATTTTTGCTTTAAATTAATTATTATTTATTCAAAGATATGCTTACTTTAAAAAATGTATATACGAATAATTATTATAATTATGATTGGAATAAAAAATTGTTATTAAAATTTAAAATTTTATTCAATTATTTATTGCCATAATTATTCGAAATAGTTCAAGGCAACATTTCATTTCACTTAATTCATTGCCTTAGTGTTTAATTGAAGAATATCTCCACTAATTATTCGATTATTTTCTAATCGATAATTTTATGTCCAAATGCTTATTATTTTTATGATATAATTTTTCTTCGCGTAATTTTTCGACTGCATATGTATTTCATGATTAAATTTTGTGTACGAATAATTAATAATGAATGATAGCCTTATGATTCCAATATTTATTTTAAATAATATCTAAATTATTATTCGAATAGTTTTTTGGAAAAAATTTAAACTGACATTTGGAAAAAATAAAAAAAAATCGAACAAATATTATTGTTGGAATATATTTATTTGAGTAATTAGTCGCCTTTTGCAAATAAAAATTATTTAGGTTATTCGTAGTTAAATTTTTGAAATTTATTTCCAGCACATGCCCCTCAATTAAGTATTTGATACATCCAGATATATTAATCGATTTGATAACAGTATAAATTATATTTGTATCACAAATATTTTTATTACTTAAAAATAAAAAAATGAACCAAAATTCAAATTTCAAATAATTATTCTAATAAAATAATGCTTGTCCAGCCAAATAATTTTAAAATTTTCTTAATATCATGTAGCATTGGCACACGCTAAATTATATTATTATGAAATTATAATAATAATTAATCTTGCGTTAATACCTATTAAGTTGCTTTGAAACGTAATTTAAATTTAAAAATTAAATCCAAAAGAAATAAGAAAGATAACCTCTTCTTAAGGTCGATAACATTATAACTTATTGTTTTTAAATAAAGTTTGTTTTAAATTTTTAAAAATATCTTTCTATTGTTGATGCAAAAACTAAAAAATTATATATAGAATAAAAAACTATAAAATAAAATAACCAAAATTCAGTTTACATGAGTGTAATTTGGAATAATCATTCTAAGAAACTAAACTAAAAATTAAAATTAAATTGAAACTAATAAAATATATGAGCTCTTGATTTTAATAATTGTATAAGTAAAAATTTTTAAAATTTTTGTTTATCAGTTATTTCATATCAAATTATAATAAAATAACATAATCTGAAGAGAATGAATAAATGCAGAAAATGTGACTTATACCACTCTCAAAATCAAGGGCTCATATAAATAATTAAATGTAATATATTTTAATATTATTTTTTATTTAACTGTAATATGACACTTGGGAAAATCTTGACGTCTATTTTTCAAGTTGTGGTTTTGCCGCAATATGTAAGTATGTGTATGTGTGTGTGTGTATATATACATAAAATTTTACCATAAATGAGTCAATAATTTACATAATTCTTCAGTTTCAATTAAAGGTTTTTACAGGTCATGTACATACATATGCAATATCAAATTAATAAACAAAATATATATTTGTATGCAAATGACGCTACCATATTATGGGATGTTTGCAGTTTTCAAGCCTATACGATACGAATATTAATTCCAAATAACGAATCATACAATTAAATGCGTTTATAATAAAGAGTTTCAAGAAAATTAAAACGCTTAAAATGTATTCAAATTTTCGAAAATTTAAACCGGCTTCAAATCATCGCATTCGATACCGGGTATGCCACCCAATCGAGTAATATTCCGTCATGATCCAAGTAATGAAATCGCAACATCGCAACAAACTCACCAAATGTACCACCAATAATTTTATTTTCTAATGGTTTAATTTTGCGACTAAAGTATCAAACAATGATTTAAAATTAAACTAAAATATTTACTATTATATTTCAATATTAACGATTGTAATCATGTAATATTTCAAGTTTATTAAACGCATATTTGATGGATATTGTATAGCAATTTGTCAAATAAGAGCTTAATAAACCTACTATATTTTTATGAATGCAGTCGTAAATATTCTATTCATTAAATTTTTCATATTCATAATAAATTAATATTTTTTTCAGGCTCATGTTCATTGTTCAGTTTTAAATTATTGCTTGTAATTAAAATTTTAAAGAACACATTAAGAAAAAAATGAAAATTGTATCTAAAGTAATTACGAGAGATTATATGATGTATTGAGTGCCACGATACCAAAATGAACATTTCGAAAATGTTTGCTTAAGGCCGTGATACACTATTCTACACAGTCGTACGATTTTTCAAAAACCAGTGTATGTTCAAAAATGCAGATTCTCTTGACAAGTCTGTCCGATTTGCAAAAGTTTATGAAAATTTTCATAAAATGATAGATTCCATGCGATTTCTTTGTAAAGCTGTTGTTGCATCATATTTGTATAATAGTGTGGCACCAGCAATGCCATTTTCAACGATTTTCTAAAAGTCTTTCAGACTTTGCTGTTATTTTCAAGTGAATGAATCGTACGACTGTGTGGGATAGTGTATCAGGGCCTTTAACTGCGAATGAGGTAATTTGGCCTCTAGTTGAAATTCGTATTAATAAATACCTCCAGGATCTATTAAACAAAAACAAATAAAAATTGGAATTTCCATGTTTGAAATTTCGAAAATTCAAACCAAAACACGCACTGAAATAATAAAATAATCAAACAACGAATGTGAGGTATTTGAAATACTTTCAGATGAATACAAATATTTTACATTTAATTTTACATTTTAATCTGATTTTTCGACACAAAAAATATCTAAAGCACTAAAAATTATTACAAATAAAAGTTTTGCAAAATTCAAACAATAATTCAGTGGCAACATGCTTATTGAAGCATGTACAATAATGTCAACAATTAAACATATAATTATAATATTATAAACAATGTATAGAACATTTAATTAGTTTAAAATTAGTTTGCATTTTTAAAGTTTTATAAACTGCAGATAATAAAAACAAAATCAAAAGCACTGCAAATTATTACAAATCAGGGTTGCTCGAAAATTCAAACATATATTCAACATGAAAACATGAAAAGTGAGCAAAAAATTTAAATAGTTTAAAATGCCTTCGAACTTTTGAAGTTTTATCGCCTAAAATTTTATACCAAGGGAATTAAATTTTGTACAAAAAAAACACAGGAAAGGGAGAATGAAGCATGTTCGAAAATTCGAACTTTGATTCAAATTGACGATACTTAAAACTAAAATTCGTTTGGGAAGGCAAGAATTGTGATACAAATAGTATTCGTCAAAATATGCAAAAAAGGAATATATAAAAAATTAGTGCACCTAAAGTTGTGTTCGAACATTCGAAGTCTCAAAAAAATTTAATTAAATGCTTTAATTTACATATTTAAAGCACAAAACAAGTGAAAATAATGAAAATTTTCAAAAACCAAGCATATTCGAAAATTCGAACATTGATCCGAAAATAAAAATTTCAATAAAATCTGTTTGAAAAAGTAAAATTAAAACACAGACGATACTGATAGACAAAAGATGTATGGCATAAACATTTTCGAACTTTAAAAAAAAATTAGTTTTCTACTAACAAAATAATTAAAAATAATTATTAAAATATATACAAATACTATTTAGCATATTGATACACTTAAGTTCTTAAAGCTTAAACCCCATTTTCGAAAATGTATTTTAAGCTCAATTAATTTGTGTGTTTGTGGAAAAACAAACATTTAGACTGGAGTTAGTATAATTTGTAAAACATACACTTACATATGTATGTACATATATGCCTGCCTGTGTTCGGCAACATTAGTTTGTTTTGTAAACAAAATCATTTTTTGTTTAAGTTTAAAAATCAGTCTGTGATTGAGAGTGGTAACGAGAAGTTTAAGATCTAAATCTGTTTTCATTTTACTTCTGTACAAAATTGCATGGATTCTGTTTGTGTCTAATGCGATCACGTGTAAAAAATTCAATTAAACACGCATTCAAATTAAATAAATAGAAGAAGAAAAATACAGGTGTGTGTTAATAATAACTACGTAAAGTTTGTGGGATATGAACATTTCAAAGAGAACCTGATAAAAAAAGAGTACTAATTGAATTAGCGCAGCAATGATCTTTAGTTAAGAGCAAAGTTCAAATCAAAGTGATCAAACGTAAAGTCGGCAGCACAAATAGCAGTTATGCATAAAGAAGATAAAAATTAAGTAATAAAAGAAAAGCAGCTGTTGAAATTTTGTGTTTTTAATGAATTAAATTTAACCTATTTACGAAACAAATGATTTGGCTGTAATCATCAGTTCAAAAGCCAACTTTGAAGCCTTGTACATAAAATGGTCAGAATGTGTTGTTGTTTTTATTATATAAATGTTGTAACAGTTAAATTTTATATAAAAATCATGTGTATGTATGTATGCTTAACCAATCTGGTGGAAATTTACTGTTGCATGTAATTGACCCACTTAGTGTGGTTTGCGGTAGTGTGGCTGCTCTCATTGTGGCTGGTGTCGCTTTTAATGGTCTTATAAACAGACATTTGAAGTATGAATTCATTGCATGGTTGCTTTAGCTAAAGCAAAACACAATTGAAAAACACCAAATCATATTACAAAAAAAAGGTATGTGTAAATTTATAGGAAATTTTAATTTGTACATAGAATTATGTATCGACAATGTGATATTTTTGTTTATATTAATTGCATATACATTACACAACATACAAGGTCAATTACAGCTTATTTAATAATTGAGAGCAAGTGGATTTGGTAAGAGTTAATAAAAAACACCACAAACAAAATTTTTATAAACTTATTCTTGTGGAGTGATTGAAAAAAGTTTTACTAAAGACCAACTTCAACTACACTGAACGAAAATTGTAGCAAATAACATAAAATGGGCAAGAGCAGGTTCTGCTCTCTGCTTTTAATTACAGAGCAGAAAAGTTTTGCAAAATATGAGTGATTAAAATGGATTAGTAAAGATTTTTCATATTAAAACCAGTAAGAGCATTATAATCGGTCATGTCGAGTCTTATACTCTAGACAAACGACGTTAATTTGCATTAGTGGCCTTTTGTGCTCTTGCTCGCATTATCCCATTCGAATGTGAATTAAGTCAGCCAAATGCACAAAATCAAACTGCATTTAAACTAAGTTCAGTTACATAATATGCCAGCACTATTGAAATCAGCCAATTGTTTACAGTTTCTTTGCTATTGTGAATGAAATGAATGAATGTAAATGGAGTCAAAGACAAAAGTCTAAGCTATTTTATTTGTTTTCTTAAATATTCATTTTATGTAAATTATATATTTCAAAAACATAATAACATAATCGAACATGAAAACAATTTCCAAGAAAATAAAATTGCAACTGATGAAACCATACGTTAAGTTATGTGTATAATATAGCTCTCAAACGGCTCAACTTGATTTTTATTTTCAAAGTTGAGTTTTTTGTGTAGTTTGAGTAATTAAAATATATTTACATTGAAATATGTCAAAAATACAGCTTCGTTTAGAATTCGAGTTGGGAACTTTCTATCAGATAACAAAAATATGGACGATGGCAGTGTGTAGGGTATTAAAAATTGGCCTAGCTGAGTAAAACAATCGTAACAATTTTTGTTGCAATAATTTAAACCTGTTTTGATACCCTTTCATTAAATGTTCTCTTTAAATTTTGTTTTTATTATTTAATAATTTTTTTGTATATTTTAGCAAGTATTTATAGGTATAATTTTTTTTTAAATTTTTTTGAAGTTCGCTTAACATTTGTAGTCCGTCTAATCTTAAAAATAATTTGTTGTTGTTAAAATTTTGGTAATTTGTTTCTTTATTTGTTTGTGTTTTACATTCCAATGGCCTCAAGCTAAAGCACTGTAAAATTTAATTGTTCTTTGAAGCCAAAATAACTTTAAAAATGTACTTCCATAAACACATACATACATATGTATGTATGTACATTCAGATATTTTAGATTTTTTCGTCTTCTGTTTCTGCAAATTCACGCTTAGGCACGTTTGTGCATTGAATTGCTTTTATTGTTGGTTTTGTTGTATAATTTATTTATTAATTTGTTTTTTCTTCCAAAATTGATTAATTACTTTTGTTAAATATTTTACTATTCTAAACATGGTTGGTTACTGATATCATTCATATTATTTGTAATAAAATAATCGCTTACACTCTACCCTAAATCAAAGCGCGTTGAGCGTTGGCGTTGTTGCTAAAAAATATGTGTATACAAAATGTCTAAAGCAAACCATAATTGAACCATCAACCCTTTGACCCTGGAAACCTGCAAAACGAATCCATTAGAAGATGGTTCTTTTAGCGCTTATGTCAGCTGGTTTAAACTAAGCTGTCATTTGCTTTGTACTGTTTTTTTTGACAGGGCGTTTCAGCCATACAAAAATTGACTTGTTTTTAGTATTTTATGGAAAACACCAGCTTATAGTGATTTCCCCTTGAAAGTCCAATCCAGACAGCTTTAGCAAGTGAAATTGGTTGCACAGTTTGTTTAATAGATAAGCGATTTTAATGTAATTTCGACAAATTATATTTTACTTTTGTTGCTTTAGGATTTGTACAGCTTGTTGAATTAATACAAATATGCATTAATGACAAAATCATTCTTAATATTATTAGGCTGGCCATTCAAAACAAACTAAATGCATACTCGATCAATCAACATTTTTTTTTTTTAATTTTATTTATTTTCTTTTTCTTTATCAATACCATTACATTTTATTGTCCTTTCTTTCACTAGTACGTTGTAAAATTTTATTTTTGATTAAATTTTTTACCGAATTTAATTAGACATTTTTCCAGTAACACTACTGCAGCTACTTTCACATCAATTTAGCGATTTAAATATTTTTTCTATTTCTATTAAGTGTTTTTATTTATTTAAAAGGCAGGTCAATATTGCTTACGCCATAACGTTAGCACTGTTATTTAGGTTACGCTTTAGAGCGTTAATGCAGCGCTAAATTACGTTATCCTAACGCTCGAATTTATGGTTAAATAATTGATAGCCCAATTGGCATTAATCCCACTTTATTATAATAAGAAGGAGTCGTCATTAGAGATGAACTTCGTATGAGCATGATGTCGAATATCGTGGCTAATGTGAACCGTTCATGCGCATGTTTCTTCCATGCTCTGAAATCGGTGCTCGAGCATTAGCTGAGCATCGATGTTCACCCATGAGCTTGACCATCAAATGTTATTTTGTTGCTGCAATTTTTCTGTCATATGCATGGCAAACTGAACATAAACATCTACATATTTTCACCGCATGCAAGAACAAAACATTTTACTACCGTTGTTCTGCCGCTGTCATGTCCATGTCGTATTCAAATCGATGGCACGTGGAGCCGTAGTGTAAAAATGATAACAATTTGTCAACAATTTTGAACTTAAAATAGAATTTTTTTCTAAACTCAGTTCAAGTTTTATAAACAGCTTAAAGAATTTAACACTATTACATTGACATGCATGCACATGTAAATGCATGCATGTGAAGCAATTTAAATTTAAACTTAAATGATTTTAATTGCAGTAAGATTTTCGCAAACAAAAAAAAAAATACTTATTTTAGTTACCAAAAGTACAGATTGAAGATTTCTTTTTGACAAGTTTGTTGAAAAAAAAAATTATTAACGAGTTGTTCTATAAAAAAAAGGTATTCAAGTTTGTTTTGTTGCTGAAGCAACTAGAGATTTAGTAAAATACACTTAAAAAAATTAATCCATTTAAAGAAATACAGCAAACTATTTTATAAATAACAAATAAAATATCCTATAGAGTTTGTGGTAAAATTTGTTAAAATATTTGAAGACATAAAGAGATTTGCCTACCATCTGCCGCCACGCATTTATACAAAACAGTTTCAAGTTTAATATACATATATGACGTATTGCTTTGTATAGACGGTTATCACTACACATGTTAGAATATTATCAGTAAGATCAGTAAATTATGACCTTAACACCTAATCAGAAATAACATTGTCAATGCTGTCAGACATTTTGAAAGTATTGGCACATTCAGTTACAGTGCCCCTGATGGCTGAACAGGTAGAACATTTAACAAATAATTCCGTGGTCGCAAGTTCAATTCCTGTTATAGGCCTTAAAATTTTTTTTTAATTTGGCAACCAAATGAAACACTGATACATATTCCGACTTATGGCTAGAGCGACAAGGAAGATTGAAATAAGCTGAGCAGCTGCTTAGGTGAATGACGGATGACATGAAATAACATGCCGCTCCTTTCAACCTAACGTAAACTAGTGGGTATTTAAAGCCTAAAATTGTGGAGTCATACAAATATCAGCAGCAACCAAGGACAAAGCCTCAGATATGATGGAATACTGTGTCATTTAAATTTTCGCAAAGACCTTCAGGTTGAATAGAAAACTAACAAATAAAGATTATAAGAAAAGTGTTAGAATGTACATTTAGAATTTCTGATGCTAGTATATTTTTATATAGTTACGTTGTTGTTAAACCTGACAAGATCTTACAACACGTTTAGTTTTAAACAAGAATGCGGGTCTCTTCAAATGAAATGGCAAGACGGCATTTAAATTTGTTATAAACGGGCTATGAACATTAATCCAATCAACGCAATAATATCTCTCATGAATTGGCAAGTCTGGACGAGTATTAGAATATCCAATCTTCCAGTGCACGATCCCTTTCAGTACCATTCCATATAGAACTTTCTCACACATTAAAGATGGTTTCGTAACCCCTAAGCTTCATTTCGTTTAACATCATTTTGGCTCGAGAGGGAACAAAGGAACTATAATATCTTCTAAATCAATAACTTATGCTTATGATTTTACAAATTTATACACATAATAAATTATTAATACAAAAAAGAGGGCACTTTCACTGGCTTCCCTTCGCTTGCCCTGCACTGGAAAGCATTTGTGGCAGATGTTTTCGAGAAAGAAGCTTCAATAGTCTTTTGGAAATGTCAACGTACGATTTGAGTGTAAAGCTTTTCTTTGTGCGAATTCAGATCAACTCATGAGACAAAGCTGTTTTATCTGCTACTGCTGCACCCTATATATTCAGCTATCTATCTCTTTCTGTTTTCAAATATAACTCTTTCCATATCTTTTTCACTTTTAATTCTATTTAAGCTTGGCATAAAGAAACTTTCGTTAATGATCTCACAAGTGAGTTAGACAACTGCTACAGTCACTTAACAGACCTTTTGCCCAGCATGGTTTATTTTAAATTTAGAGCTTTTTTGCAAAGCTCTACATATATTTGAATTATGATTTAACTTCTATATATATATATATATATTTTTTTTTTAGTTTACTTTATACAACCATAGGTCATTCTCTCCTGCAGTAGTTTTTGTTTATGAAGATTTTCGTTTAGCAGACTAAACAATGCATAGAGCAAAGATACAACAATTCAATGAACCTGCACTATATACATATGTATGAACTAAAAACGGCAAAAATAAAGCAATGAGTTATCATGTCAGTGGAACGGGGAAATTGAAGTTAGTTAAATTAATAAAAATAAATAAAAACAAATCTCACGCAATCACGCAAAATAATGACTTAATAAATATTAAGGTCATTCACGCTTTTCTAAAGATGATAAAATCTGTCTTGTCACAGGCAGTAATAACATGTTCATGTTCTGTATGTAATGAATATGTTCTCAGATGTCACACCTTTAATATAAGAAAGGAAACTAACCCCAACAAAGTAAGATTTGATGATTCTTGGCGATTAGCAATACTCAACCATATGACCCATCTCAGATTATGACTAAATACGGGTCCTTTTCACGTCAGCCAAGGCTAAAATATCGGCATGAGCGGTCCACTCTGCGGCATAAGGCTCATGTGCTCATAACAAATACAGACCCCAGTCATAATACAATTTTAATGTCAACAAGCTTTTTTTTACCCTGTTTCTTGACTCCTTGTGCAATGTCTTGGCTATTATATTTTAATCATTTTATTCAAATTACAGAATTATATATTTCATAGAAATTTTACGCTTCCGATCATATTCATGTTTGAATAAAAACGCGGGAGAAAAACAAATTAGTGAAACCCCTAATGCTTGTTTTCGTTCACACAAAACCAAATCATTTCTGTTATTAACAAAAAATCTCCAATCGTGCCGTTGCATCATAGTTTTGTTTTTGAAAGTGAGATTTCAAAGATAAATATATAAGAAATTAATTTGCATTTTAACGACCGACATGCAACCAGCATTTTTTTTTTTAATTTCTTTAAATTTGACACAATTTATTTCATTTAGCCTGTACACACGAGAGTAAAATGTAAGTAAGATTAACATTTTTTCTAAGTCTAAGGTCACACATAACAATTTTAATTGCCCAATTTTCTCTTAAATTTGCTTTTATGTTCGCATACAACAATTCTTCATCAATTTTCTGAGAATTTCGTATAATAAAAAATACACACACTAAAATTATATTTACACACCACAAAGTCTAGGTTAGCACATGAAATTTTCTTTCCTGAAATTGGTGTCTACACACTGAATGAAATTTAAAGCAATTTTTTCAGTTTAACATAAACGAATGACAAAACAAAAAGAATTTCAGAGTACATGAAGAAGTCTGTACTAAAATAAAGTCGTCTCACTTTTGTTACCCCTGTTACTAAAACACAAAATTTCATAAAGAAAAATTTCGTCGAATGAAAAGAAATGTCATATATTCAATCAAAAACAAAAAAACAGAAAACAAAAGAATAAGAGAATTGCTTGAAGTAGCCGAGAACCTACAATTATTTTACCTGTATTATTCCCTTCACCGCAAACTGAAAACATCGATAAACTCAAGAATTGTTGAACTAAAATTGCTTAACAGCAAAACTACTCCCTTCATTTCTCTATCAAAAGAAGCAAACACCTGTTCTCTTACCTCCTCAAATCCACATAAAACACCTTAATCTTACTTTCATTTTACTCTCGTGTGCACAGGCTCAATGGAAGTAAAATAAATTTCCATTTTTGATTAAAACGAATAGCGGGATTGTTTATGTTTAATCTTAATCGAATGTTATGCACATAGAAAACGTATTTCATTGCGCTATATTGACATGAAAATAAAACAAAGTGTGTGAGAAATAACATCTAAGTGTTTGCTGTAAATTTGAGAGAATTTTCAATTCTCTTAGTTAGGAAATTTATTATCGTAAACAATGTATGAGTGTGCGCCGAGGACTTGTCATGGTCTTGTATCTCTTGAAGATTTTGCCCGGGAGTAGGTCGGACTTACCGAGCAACAGAGTTGCTGAAGAAATTATGTTTGCTCAGCAGTAAACGTTGACGGTGATGATTTGGTTTACGACATTCTGAAAAATATATAAACCAGTAACAGAAGTGCTAAGGAAATTATGTTGGTTCAGCAACAATTAGTGCGAAACGTTTTAGCTTGTCTTTAGAAGCACCCACAGTATATGGCAAGACTGTGTATTCGTGGCTGTTGGTCAGGCATTCTACTAACTCTGCCATCGATGCGCAATAGTACAACTGATTCGTGTTGCGCCTGACTAGTTGCGGGTTAACATGCCTATATCGACTCTAATGTAGATTCTGTGTGTCTTGATTCTTGTTACTGTATAGTCGTATGAAAGAAAAGCGTTAGTAAGTTCTAATCATATGTCATATGACATGAACTATCAACCTAACCTAACTTTTGATGATTTAAGCGAATTTCGAGATGCCAATACCTCACTATGCTCTTGCTTCGGCAGAACATATACTAAAATTTGAACGATTGTGGAACAATTGTGTAATGCTTTCGTATCAGGTCTGATGCTTGATTGGTTCATTTTCGATCTACCAGCCTTAGTTGGCAGGCTCTCTAGATAATTACACTGTAGAGGTTCCTCAATAAATTCAAAATAATGGGAAAATGGGATTTAATGCACCCTTGTTTTAGGCAATCTTGACAACTGCTGATGCAAATCTCTCATGAGTAAACAATGTATGAGTGTGCGCCGAGGACTTGTCACTTAGGCAGAAAATCGCGGATTGGTTCAGTACTAATTTGTTTAGGGGACACTCCACAGGAACTCCTGAAAGCCCGCGCAAGTGTTAATTATTGCTATGGGAAACAGAATGACTTTGACCTGCAGTGAGTCTTAAGGCTGCTCGCGATCTCAACTGTAATATAATAACTTTGATTGGCGCTATAAAGTGCAAGAAAGAGGAAACTTTATGTTTTCCATTGGTGTTATTACCGTTGGGCCTCCTTAGTCGGGTATCGCAGTAAATTAGAAATATTCAATCCTCTCGGTCTGATGGTAATTAAGCGAATGTAACTATTCTTATAGAAATTGATGTTAATGCTACAGAATTTTGGATAGAAATCATGGTCACTATCTAACTGCTTTTAGATTCATGTCTGTTATCAATAATTTATGAATATTGATATACCTAAGAGGGATTGATATTGTACCACACCTCGATATTTTAATTAGTACAACCGCTCGAATAATCATCTGCAGATGGCAGGTTCAATACCTGTCAAAATACTAAATTAATACTCGGAACTAATTTAAAAGAACTCATTCACAGGACTTTATATATCTGGATAAAAGTAACAAATTTATTCTTTAACCGTGCTTTTCATGATTAATAAATTACGATATGTAATGCTGATTGTAGCTTAATATGGAGTCCAGTGAACTGATTCAAAAAATGCAAATATTGGTAAACAATTAAAAAAAGAAATTAAAATTAATAATTACCTTTTCATTTACAGCTCTCAAAAATCAGAAATAAAATAATGTTACTGCAACAACAGCTGCACAAACTTGGCGATGCTTCAGTTACTGATTAAAAATTATGATGAAAATTTCTTAAAATCATTTAATTGAGTTACATGTGCTTATTTATGAAAACAGGAAATACCAATTGATGTTAATGATTAATAACTAGAGATTTGCACTTATTTCGGACGCCAACCAAACAATATAAACTTTGTGAAATATGAAGGCTTTACAGGATATTTTGCATCCGGTAAAAAAAGAAATGCATCGAGAGAAATGCGGTTTTGACCATACGCCGCCAGATGATTTCGTCAAATCACAAGTAAGTAAAAGTATTGCAAGAAACCGTAAAAATTAAAATTTATTACAGCATTTGTAAAAAAAATTTACTTGCAAGCATGTCACCATGACGCTGCTTATGAAATTTAATAGCGTCCAATTATGTTGATTAATGTTTTATAAAAATCAAATGTAAGAACAACAATCTAACAAGCAGCTGACTTGCTAGCATTCGGCTAATGGCGATTTCTATGCGTCAAGGTGTCATGCAAGTTTGATTCAATAGCTTAAATTTTCTTTTATTTTGATACCTAAAATTGTAGTATGAATTGACTTTGAGCACAGGCCAGCGCTTGGGACCTGATAGGTCCTTGGCAAGTACCATTTGCGTGCAAATGCACTTAAAATGTCTGCAACAAATGAGAATCCAATTATAATAATAACGTCACCTAAATAAATTTTAAGCATGACGTAGATATGCATGTATAAGTTTTATAAAAGATAATAAATTATTTAAATAAAATTACAGTTGCCAAGACATCGAGTGTGTCAGGGTAATTTCCTTTATTTGGGAACCTTTGGAAACCAAATTAAAATTGATAAACACTAAAAGCAGATGGTTTGAATCCCACAGTTAAAAAATGCAAATCCTTAAGTAGCTACTGGTACTAAAAGATTGATTAATTATAATCAACAAAAAATATTTATTTATTTATTTATTTATTTTTTTTTTTGAGAAAATATTCTGGCACACATCAAGAAAGCCAGCCTTTTACTGAATTTAAAACACGCACTATTTGATTTTGTTGGGTTTATCTTTTTTTCTTATTCAATGGGTCACCTTGTCTTTTATTAGAACAAACCTCATTTGAAAACATTTGTTAAAAATCAACAGCATTAAAGATGCAATAGTATCATTAAGGTCAAATAGGTCAATGTGCTTATAACGGAAATGATTTTTAACCTTGAATTCTAAGCCACAACACGCAATTAACAGCTTTACAATAAATATCTGAAATATTTAAATGCCAATCAGAATTCGATTTATCATTGCTTTTGGCCTGAGTTCAATGATTTAGCGCTAACAGCAAGTGGATTTTAAGCGTATGGCACATTGTGCCCCACAGCTCATGTCATTGAAAAATGTCCACAGAAGTACAGCAGCATGATCTGCTTGCGCGGACGAGTTGTGTGAGCCATTTAACGAGATCATATGAGTTTATCCTAACAATTTCGATAATTTGCTGCCGCGATTATTAAAGCTAATATTTAGGATGCTGTGGATCAAAGAATATTTAATATATACGCTACAGGGCAATAAAATGGTACTAAACAATTATCACACAAAGCCATGATCCACACAAGGGACATTGACAGGCAGTTTAAGTTTTTTGTACACAAAGTATCAGAAAGTGGGTTTTTAGGTATTCATAGGACCGATTTTATCAAAGTTTATACTACAAAAATATATTTACTATACTTCTTTAAAAGTTTAATCGCTACAGGTAGTTTAGGTAGGCGGGCCGCTGTTGAGAAAGAAAGAGTCACAGCTCACGTGGGTCCTATTAAATTTGGTCCCTTTGCGACAACCCGAAAAAAGAAGAGATAGGAGAAGAGGAAGAGTCGAAAAAGAGTTAATCAGCAACAAATTTGAACTTAATAAAACAACCCACTTATTTCGAACATTAATCAAAAAAATATATATTTATATATTTTATGTTAAAGGGCGAGTGACATGGAATCCGATATATGTAAGCTGCCCCACCACCTTTTTGAAGCATTAAACACATGCGACACAGCAGGCTACACGAACACCGTAGCATGCTATAATAGTATATGTAGCCAAAATATTTTGGAGGCGGCAGCTACCATCATCAAAATCACACAAAATCAAACCTGCTTTTACATAACATATTAGTTTGATGTGCGTAAATATGCTTTAAAACAATCAGCTATTTAGCTGCGCTCTCTTCAAAATGACAGTTACTATAAGAACATCGGTACATTTTTTATTTTTGACAGATGGTAGGTAGTCGGTAGCAATCTGTGTAATGTAATTAAATAGTCTGCTGACACATTTCTTTGTCATATTTGTTTCTAATCATAACATGACTAAATAATACCAATTGAAATGCTACCATTTTAGAGGCACAGCTAATAAATATACTACCTACTTATATATTATGCTAAGTTTCTAAACAAATATATGATGATCATTTAGTAACCAACTCATTATTACTTTCTTTACAGTGGCAAAACCGCACCAAAAGTATCGTTTATTTAATTTATCGTTGGATTTTGGCATTATTTTTTACAGCCGTTGTTATCGAATCCATGATTGATCCAGACACAGAATCAAATTTTTGGTTGTATTTCATTTACATGACTAATTGGGGTATCATGCTATGCATGATAACAAATTTATATGCGGCTATTTTAGTAACAATATGGCATTATCATCCAGAATATGCGGGTAAGTTTAATAAACCAAAAATATATACATACAATGTGTTGGTATGGTAGAATTTATGAAAATACTCACTGTCACTGCGTTTACACGTGCTGAAGTTTAAAAATTTCATGTTAAATGATCCATCAAGACTTCATTTTAAATATGTATGTATGAGTTTCTGGTATTTATTAGGTAAAATGTATTCCATCTCCGTGTTTTTCTTTTTTAGCTTTAAATACATACATACATACATATTATACAACAATGAAATTTTCTTTACACTTGATATTCAATAAATTGTTTTTTTTTCATATATTTTCTTTCCTTTTTCTTTTAATTAAAAACTACTGGAGCTGTTAGTGCTACCACTTTGTTAAAGGGATTTTTTTTAATCACAGTATTATTAGAGCAATTATTTATAAAGAACAACAAAAAGTTTACTTTACATATCTTATGATATCAATCATCTTTATATCCATCATCAAACATAATCATCACTCACATATTTACGGCTGTATTCATAAAAAATATTGCCTACTTATTGAACGCTTGTTTATTCGGCAAATATTCCATAGAAATTTGTCAAATAGCAGCTTAATAAGCATTCAGTATATTTTATGAACACAGCCGTCAATCTATAAACACTTTTTTTGTGGTAAATTTCAATAAAATCTTATAAATTTATCTTTAACAAACAAACGTACACATGTATGTACATACATTTGCATACTTACATATGTTAATGGGCTCCTTCTTTTTAACTCTTTTAAATATGCATATGTGCAGTTCTCATAAAGCATTCGTTAACTCTTTTAAATATGAGCATCATAGATGCCAGATAAATTGGGGCTGAAATCGTCAAATTTGCCAAATGAAATCATCAAAATAGGTATCGCATATCGTCATAAAATCGTCAATGAATAAAACAGTTGTTTTTTTTAAATATTTAATTGAGTTAATTGCAAAATAATCAGTTCATGGTGTATTCTACAGAATGAAATTATAAAGATAACGAAAACAAATAAGAAAGCTATATTCGGCTGGGCCGAATCTTAAATACCCTTCACAAAACTAACGTATTTTCGGTACCAAAAAGTGTTCAAGTTTACCAAAAAGTCCAGTTTCTTGAGAAATCGGTTTTCGCTATATCTCGACTATAAATGGACCAATGTTAAAAATTTTTTTCTTAAAATAATCTATATTTTACTACTATGGTCCATTTTTGAACCAATAAGTTTAATTTCTTGAGAAATCGGTTTTTGTTATATATCGGCTATATATGGACCAATGTCCAAAAAAAATTTTTTGTTTTCAGATATCTATTTTACGCCTACATGGTCATTTTGATGTTAGAACGTGTGTCAGTTCACCTAAAAGTTCAATTTCTTGAGATATCGGTTTTCGATATATCTCGGCTATATATGGACCGATGTCCAAAAAAATTTTTGTTTTACTTTAAATTAGCTGTCTTTACTATTATATGTGTTTTTGGCACAAAAAGCGTTTTAGTTACTAAACCGCCGATTCTTGAAAAATCGGTTTTCGCTATATCTCGGCTATATGTGGAACGATGTGAAAAAAAAAATTTTTTCGTCACTAATGACTAAGTCAAATCGAATATTTACTTTAAATCAAAAAATTTTCAAAATTTCATACAAAATGCAAATTTTTTCCGAGGTACCTCCGGTGTTTCGGATATATCTCAGCTATTCGTGAACCGATTTTGCTGAATTTAAATAGCGATTCCTCGTGGACAATATGCAACATATTAGTGAAAGAACGAAGTTTCTAAGTCAAATAGTTTTTCTCAGAAACTTGATTTCAACAACTCACAGACGGACAGACGGACATCGCTCAATCGTCTTCTTTTTTTATGCTGATTCCAAATATATATACTTTATAGGGTCGGAAATGAATATTAAAAAAATTACAAACGGAATCACAAACTTAGATATACCCTTACACAGTATGTGAAGGGTATAAAAATATA
>BGZK01003583.1:0-22628 GCA_005406025.1 Eumeta japonica
AGTTTCCAAGCTTCCAGCTCCATTATCAGACCCTGAAAGCCAATCATGGTTAAAGTGTATGACACGACAATACCAACAAGCCCAAACACGGCTAGGCGGCGTTGTTTCATTATGGAGTACTAGCGCTTACCTTCCTGGTTCATCATCAGACCCTGGAAACCAATATGATCAAAGTGCATTCCAATCCTAACAATAGCGAATAGCGCTCAGATACATTATTCTATTATGGAGTACTAGTGCCTACCTTCCAGCTGCATCATCAGACCCTGAAATTTACTAATGGTTAGAGTACCTCTCAAGACAATTCTAACAAGCTCAAACACGACTAGGATATGTTATTACGTCATGGAGTTCCTGTGCCTTCCTTCTGGCTCCATCATCATATCAGTCCAATTATACCATAGTATTTTTATGTCATCGATTCTCGATAAATGTGCAAAGTTTTAATTTAATCTAATGCTTTAAAGTTGCTCAAAATTGCATATAAGAATAAGATTTTTTTATACCCAACAATTTCGATTCGTAAATCGATTCAGGAATAGCAATCGATTTCTGCTTTTACGGCCTAAGGCCGCACTCGGTAGATGCTACAGTGACCACTAGCGAAACAGGCGGATTAGTGAGCGGCAGCGTTGTGCGTTTAATTAATTCAAGCGAGTTTGTTTTTTTTCGCTCCACCATGTCAAAGGAAGCATTCATTTCTGCAGTAAAGGAACGACTAGTGCTTTAGCAGAGCAGACAAAAAAAATATAAAAAAAAAAAAAATATTAAATTTGAGTCATGGGAAGTAATAAAAAAAAAGAGTTACTTCCTTGATTTGAAGGTATGTATTAATTATATTTCTAGTTGTATCAAAGTACAAATTCACTGAAATATTTTTTAATTTCATTACATATTTTCATAGTACGTCTCGTCGCTCTATTATTTCTTCTATTTCTTCTTCGTTGTCTCTTGTGCTCTACTTCTTCGACGATAGCGGGGATATTCCAACCCCTATTTCTATCTCCTTCTCGTGTTATATTATGTAAGAAATACGATACTTTAATAATGAGACATCCGTGCTTCGGATTTGTCTCAATCGCTTTAAAACAGTCTCCACTTATTAGCCAAAATACCAAACGCATACTCCACACAAGTTCACGCTCTTGATTAATGTTTGTTGGTTGTTTTTCACTATTAATTCGTTTGCCCGAAAATGGTATATAGGCAAAGTCCCACACTCATTTCAATATATTCTAAAAATATCTGGGCTCGTAATTCTACATATAAAATATGAAATTCACCACATTGCTCTCTGTGCCTATTGAAATAATGGACGCCTTTCTTAGTAAAACGACATCGTGAACAAAACATGTGGCACCTGGGACTGCCGTGGTAAAGCTATTGCATAGCATTTTTTATCAACTTATGCAATTATAATTATTTATTTATGCAGTATTTTTTTTCTTTGATATTAATTTAAGTTTTTCATCACTATCTTCATTAATAAATGCATTTTGTTTATTCATATTTAAAACACTTTATACACAAATTTTACGCGTATAGCTATTCACCAGCAACTGCTATTCACTATTGTACATAGGTACACCTATGTATACATATATACCTACAAGTATACTTACGGGGCACATGCGGTGAGTGTGGCATTATAAAGATATGATAGATACCTATACACCTATATACTTTTTCACAAACAGTTGCTTACGTATTCGTCCGATTTCGGAGCAGCTCGTCTCGATCCGTGCGAGCTTCGTACAGTCGTACCATATACATACATGTTAGGCGAACGCTCGGTCGAGTTACATAGTAGGCAGAGCGGGGGATTTTAAGTTTTATTTTCGTTACGGAATTTCTTGATTCGGTCGCCGCGCTCAAAGCCCGCGATAAAAGCTATGCAATAGCTTAAAAAAAAAGAGTTACTTTCGAGACAATAACGAGATATTTTAGTAATAAAGACATTTTTACTGATCTAAACACAATACACGTTCTGACATTGATAGTTCCGGTTCGTACTAGACAGCGGTTACCGTGGCATACATTTCGACGCGGCGGTATTTAGCGCCGCTTCTTGCCGCCGCCCGTCGCGTCGCTCAGGTACCCTGGCATCTATATCCTATTCTGCGGCCGGCTGTAACGCGACATGCGATAGATGCACGAAAATATTTGAAGTCATTGAAAAAAAGTTTCACTTTAAAAATGCTTTCACTTATAATTTTACACAGGCAAACAAGTTTCAAATACAGTACTGTATAATAAAAAAAAAATAGTAAACTACGCCATTTCAAACGTCCTCGCATTATATAGAAACTAGTGAAAATTTCAGTATGGGACTTTGACCATAGGACGCGAAATCCTTCTTAGATGGTTTTAAGATCACAAAATATTATGTCCTCTAATAAAACGTAGAATCAATTGTACTTAGTTTGATAATATTTTAATCGACGTACAGTGAAGCGAGCGGGTAAGGGTTATTATACGTGTACGAGTAAAATAGTTTTGCATACGGTTTTCAATATTCGCAGGACATTTTTTATAACATTCTTCTCCGCGCAGGGCAAGTAATAGCATACCCTATTGGAATTAGTCGGGTCAGTGTGAGGCTTTGTGAGCCGAATACCATTAAAATCCCTTGAACGGATATGATATTGTTGTTAACCCGAAGGTGTGATTTCTTCGTACCCAGTACGCCGGCATGAGGATACCGTAGGGATATGGCTGCCCTTAACTATTTGGTTATTATATTATAGTACATAAATTACTATTATTTAAAATAAAGTAATTGTTATATGTTAGCATACCTTAAGGAAATCATTTCGGGACGAGGAGGCTGGAGGAGGAGAAGAAATAGCACATATTTTTATGACTAGGCCTGAAAAATTATCGAAGCAATGAAAGACGTAGGCAATTGTCGTTGCCTACGCCTACATAATACGAGGTAGCATAAACGGTTTTTGCGTGTGATGTAGCAAGAGAAACATGGAGCCCGACGACTGACACCCGCACATAAGAAAGTAATGTGAGTGAAATACAAAACTGTTTATCTCTCGCATTAAATTGTTTGCATCTGAATTAAGATATTTTGTTTGCAATCGAAACTGTAACACAGACACACCAGCGTCTATATTTTATTAATTTAATTTTCGTTAATTGTCAAGTTCACTTTTAACTAGTTAATTAGATAGTAAGTACGTTAGTAATTGTCGGAATAAACCCTAGTATTTTTTTTTAAAGTTACAGTAATTTAAATGTTCCTTATCAATGAAATCTTTTTATGAGCATTTATCGCGGCTTTGTTCTTGTGAACACCAAATGGATTCCTACATACATTTTTTTATTGACTCGAGTTTAGTCCACACTGTGGGTTCCCTTCATGGTTCCGCTTTTGGTTTCTTTCTTCGTCCCAGAGCCGGTGACGATTTCAATCCTCCCTTGGATATTACTGTTATGTGACATTCGATTGATAAATAATATGAAATAATGTACTATATGTCCATCTATCATCAATTTGTGGAAATCTTTTATTAAATTTATTATTACTTTTGATTATATATAAAATGAAATATGAACATGATTTGATAGCACTGCAATCTTCCTTATAAAATCTTCGACGAACTAGCAGCAAAATGCTTTAAAAATATATTAACAGCATACTCATTTTATTTGCTAGATGTATTTTTATAAAGGGAATATAAGCGATGACTATTGGCCTAAAAACAATGTAATGAAATATATAATAAACAATCATATTAAAAAAATGTGAGCCGTCACGGGACGCCTGGCAGATGTGAAACATCGAGTTTGTACAAGTAATATGCATTAAAGACAAGATTACGACAGGAACTAAATATAGCATAATGGAAAAATTTAATATGACGAATTTTTTACCAAAAATGATGACTATTTATTTAATTAACATTTATTTTCATTAAATACAAAAACTCAATATTAATTTCAAGTAGCCACAACTTATTTCATTTTATCTGTGACTTCAGTAATAGTTATATTCGATATTTCCTCCGACGGTATTACTGTGACAATTGCTTGTCACACTAATAATTAATAATTGATTATTAATAATCAATTATTAATCAAAAATACAATCATATTAATCAAAATGTAGTAATGTGTACGATGTGGCGACGCGTCGCCATGCGCAAGCGACAGTGCGACTCCCTTCGCACTCGGTTCGATAGTGCTGTTTACTACGGTATACATTTTGACTATCTATATATATATACCATTGTATAGCGTGGCGATCCGTCGCCACACAGTGAATTCTACTATAAATAGACTGTATATATACTCTAGTATAGCGTGGTGACCCGTCGCCACGGCAAGCGTCGCCACGCCAACAATCCGGTTTACCCTGCGCCTATAAATGTTTCACATTAAAAAGGTCGAAGTTTTTGTTGTGATTCACAATAAAAATGTTTCTAAACTTTAAATAAACTCCAAATAAAACTCTCTTTTCAGCGGGACAACCTCAATTTGTATGGCGACATCAGTTTGCCGTGTCACACTAATGTGGTCTAAAAGCTCCATTAGCGTTAATTAACATACAAGAGCCGCCATGTCGACGGCTTGACAGTCGTGACGTCTTTCGTGCCTGTGCCGGCCTGTGCCCTTATTATCGAAGACTGTGATAAATTAAAAAAAAAAGTAAAGTCTATTTTATTATACTGTTATTGAGAAATTAATGGATACATTTGTCGCGTTGCGATATAGCAACACTGAGAAAAAATGATAATAGGGATTTTGAATACGAGTAGCAACAAAAATACGCATCAAATGTAAATAATTTATTACAAAGTACGGTTGGTAACTCTGGCAACGATCGCGACGTGTTGCCAGTTTAGCATATTATGCAAGATTGCCAAGTTTTTATGTTGTTTAGTATATCTATTTGTTGTTTATCACACAGCACATTTTTTGGAAATAAAATAATGCTAACCACTTTAAATGTGTATGTCAGGAAATAGTGATATTGCTAATATCATTATTATCACTATTACATTCCAATGCGGAAATTGACCGCGTTTTCAACCAAATGTGGAGTGGAGTAGCTCAAGTGTCTGAAATGTAAACATCTCGAAATCCTAATACTCTGAAACCTGTAAGATTGTATTATTGGTAAGATAAATTACAAAGTTTACTCTATAAAATTTGTTGCCTTTCATTTATTAATAAAATAAACAATTAAATATAGGTATGTATCTGTTGTGTATATTACATATACAATGTACATTATATGTAATATAGGAGATTATATGCATGTGCATATAATTTAATATATTACAAGTTTAAGGAACTAATTTTGTGGAGAATTTTTTTATGAATACATTTTTGTCGTCATGTGAAAGTTTAAAAGCAAAAAACATTAATTTTAATAAAAAATAAGTCTATGAAAAGTATTTATTTATTTCTCTTATTAAAGAAAGTTAAAGATGATTGAAATTATATTTGTTTGATTACGTCATTTTTAGATGCATTGAAACAATTATCACCATAGCTGTGAACACGCTGCAGCATGAACGACATTTAAGACATCCACAGACACTTCCGCGTTCTTTTTTACAATTACAAGATAATATTTTCAGTAAACTATCCAAAGTTGGAGACACATTCGTCATTATTGGCTCGAATTGATCAGAAACATAATCTCCACCCCCAATATTCACTAGAAATATTTTTACCTCACCATATTTGTACTTATACTCTTTATTAATACACCATTAAAATAAAAGGATTTTTGGTTGACATAATGAGCAGGTAGAAAATTTTTTCAAAGACTGATAACAATCTGTATGACCTTTCGCATTAAAGCTGCACATTCATCAGCTCTGAAATTATTTTATGACTTTCTCTGAGAAAATCATCGTTTTGGGAGGTCACAAAATTAAGTAAAGTGCCCTTAAAAGTCTTTCTAATAACGGATGCGATTTGTTTGCGCTGGCTTTTATTTTTCTTTTGCCTGATTTGCTTTCTCATCACAAATTAAACAATTGTTTTCCGCAGCCGAAATTCGTTGATTTACTAGTTCGCATTTTTTTCCGTGAAGACCGAGCGAAAATTTCTTTTTCCCAATTTTCAGTAATCTCAATAAATTTTTTATTCGTATATTTCTGCCTGCATATTTCATTAAAATATGTAAACTCAGTTTGAAAAAATTTAGTCAATCCGTTTTATCTTTATTTGAATCAGCTCTCAAACTTTTTAATCCTCTGGCAATTTTTATTATTTCTCCTAAATCTTTGTTTGATCCTGAACTCGATACCAATTCATCGGAAGTAATATAAAATATTGTAAGTTTGTTTATGTTGTCTTAAGATTGAATCTAAATACATTGTACAAAAATAAATATATATTTTTATTGTCATTATCAACACCTAACAAAAGAGTGAAAAACATTGAATATCATATTTTATATTACACACTTCGTGAATACATATTACTTTTGAATTTAAAATAAAATTAAAAAATTTAATAGTAAAAGTATAATTATACTTGCGACAAATTAAATAAATATTAAATTGATAGTACACGTATCTCGATAAATTAAATCTGACGAACAGCTGAGGAGCACCTGTTCTGTTCCTTCAGTGCTTTACTCTCTTGCTCCTACAACCCTTTTCCCAACAAAATATGTTTTCTAATGTTTATTTTAGCCATATGATGACTATAATATGAAGGAAAGAATAATATAGCAATTTAAAATGAAAAAAAAGAAAAATTACAGAAATTATCGAAAAAAAAAATGGGTGAACATTTTAGTATTTTGCCTAAAACACACTTCTGAAGGTGTTACATTAATACATTCAAAATGATTGCCGGTGAAACTACCCAAACACTCCACTAAATGTAGTTAAAACTAATCTTCCCAACCGTTTGTGGGTAAAACTTCAAATGCCATTTTCAATAGAGTATTTGAGTACTTATGCAGTTCTGAATAACTGTTGCCCTCTACAGCTGCAAACGATAATTACAGTCTTGACCATGAAGCTTCCAAGTCTTCGTGCACATCAGCTGCCGATGTAAACCAAGATATAATCATTTTATTCGATAACATAGTCGATTAGAATATTAAATGAATATAAATTTGTTGATTAATAAACATTTTAAATTAAATGGCGTTATGTTTGTCATTGAGAAATGTTAACATAGTTTTTAATTATAAAGTAAGCGACGTAATTTTGGCAAACTTTTAGCCTTAAAGGTTTTTTAACTTCCTGTTAAGAAAATTGAAAATTTTCTAAAATTTTCGAAGTTATTGGTTTCACCCCATTTTGCAAAAATTGAGTTCTCATCAGATCTAGACGTCTAGGAAGCTTCCCTGATCATACCAGAGATGATGTCCGAATTTCTGTGTGGATGTGTGTGTGTGTGTGTGTGTGTGTGTGTATGTATGTAAACCTCTTATGACTTTTAAACGGCTTGACCGAATCGAGCCCTCTAAACGGCGTTCCAAAGAGTTTCACCAAACTTAGATTTCCTGGAAGTTTGCGTCGATTTGGACCGGTAGATTTTGAGAAATTTTCAAAAAATTAAGAAAAATTTTTTTTTTAAAGTTGTTTATTCAAAATAACTTTAAAATGGCTTGAACGATCAATTCCAAAATCTAATCGCCTCTTAAGCTATTAAAAACACGTCGATTGCTACAAACCGAGTCAAAATCGGTTGATTTGTTTGCGAGAAATCGTTGTGAAGGAAATCGAAACAAACCTTTTTTTACTCAAAAAATCGCGTCAAATCCCGTATATTTTCGAGTGTTTTGAACTCGAAAATAGCGGGAAGTTTCAGGGTTGGCCTTAATTAATTGTTTAAAAGATCGTCCTGAATGTCTAAGACCATATAATCAATAGTTAAGAAGTTATAACAATTTATAAGTTAATAAAATCGGTGACCGCTTCCAGGTTGATGTAGTGAGATATTTAAAAATGCCAAAAAATATATAGAAAAATTTTTTTCATTACTTTGATGTACATAACTATATTTATAATTTTTCGTAACGAAAAAAATTATATAAAAGTCAGAATTTGTTTATAACAAATTTTCGCAGAAAACTCACTTCTCGACCAGACTAATACACAACACGCAATATTATTCGCGGACTCGCAGGTTGTTGACTATCGGGGTAAGTTTCACTATGAAGTCTTAGAGCCGTAACAATGTCAGATCTGCAAACTCCCCAATAATAAATAATGTTTGCATATTCGATAGATCACGCACAATCTTAGTTTCCAAAATGTCAATATTGTAAACGTAACACTCATACTATAAAAATTCCTATTTGTCGTTGAACTTCGTGTAGTTCAAGGACAAACACCCGCACGTACGCTTCCATTCATCGTGTACGTTTGGGTCATGCGATCGACTGCGTCATTATGTAGGCGCCGGGGCCGGTGGGCGGAAGGCGCGGAACCACGCATATTTTTTTTTTCACAGAGTTTTCGATGCGTAATTTATATATATACATATACATGTATATTCTGAGCAATTTTTCTCAGAAACGGCTACTTCAATGACTATGGTCTCTTTGGCAAAGTTGTTATAATAACAAAGCAGATTATAAATATTTGTGGAATGATGCATGATCGATTCCATACGGTATATGTAAATGACCTTAATACGGACGTGTAACATAAATCAATGAATTTCAAACATAAAGGTCAATAATTTAGGAGGGAAATTAGAAAATTGAAAGAAGTAAGTTCTGAAATTGTATCATGTAGCATATCGAACGATAGCTGTTATTCTTCGGGTCTTGAATATAGCGCTCAATTTTTTTTAAGATTTAAAAGGCGATAGTTTAAAAGTTATTTAAGGAAATATATTAAAATTTACCATTCCCTCTTATCTCGGAAACTAGTGTACTTAGAATATGAAAAAAATATAAAATATAGTTCTTTACTTTTAGATTACAAGGACGCCTATAAGAAAACTATAGTTTATTTCGTTTGAGTTCGTTTCAATCTCCAGTTTATTTTAAGTACGTGACACACTCTAAGTACGTGAGTTAATACTTACTGCGTACCAGCTTGTTTTAATTATTTTTATTATATCGTAATAGCAGTAACATATACAAGCGTTAAACTTAGCGTACTCATAGTTCAAACTTAAGAAAAACAATAAATAAAAATAGGCCAAGTGTGAGTGGGGCTTCTGTTGAAAATAATATCTTTAAAGTATTTGACCCAAAAATTGGTGTTGTGATATCAAACCCTCGGTGCTCGTCTTCGACTTTGCACTTAGCAGATTTTTTAATATAAAAAGTAGATTGTCTTGTATTTCAAGAGACAATCTATCTGCAAGTCAAATTGGATTAGATACAATCTGTGCAGTAGTTCCGGAGATTAAACCAAACAAGTAGACATACAGGCACTCGACTTATTTACGTATTAGCGAGATAAAGAAAACCTATTTTATAAGTTGTGCTCAATATATACCACTTTTAAGCCGTTGCGTGTATGTAATTATTTTCTACCAGACACTTTTGCAATGGTTTTAAACAGTCAATCAGCCAGCATTTACAAATAGTCATTTCTATGCCGAAAAAAACAGGCTATTTTAAAGCATATTGTTGCAAACTACGCTCACAAAGTGAGTAATTAAAAGTACATAATAATTTCTCTCTATAAAAATATTCGAAACTAGTCCCTATTCTATTTCTCATGTATCAGCGTGTATCTACGTTCATATGTTCCCGTGTTGCTCCTAAGCTATCGTAATTCAACAAATGAGGTACCTTTAGAAGCGTTTTGATAGTTCATAAGCGATGCGACGTCATAATGTTTTTCTGATATGTGGCGTGTTGGGTATGAAATTAAATAACTTAATCGGTACATTCCAACATATTGGAAAAAAGTTTCTCAATACAGCTTGCGGTAAGAGTTCACTGGTATAAATCGTAACATAACGAAAAGCGTTACGCTCTCACGTTCCACTGTTTACAACTGGTTAAGCGTTTTCAAACGTGGTCGCACTAATGTGACTAACGATCTACATGAGGGACGTCCTTCTACGGCGATGACTGAAGACAACATCAGTGCTGTGCGCCTCATGATAGGGACTGACAAAAGGAAAAATGGAATGAGTCTTTGGCATTGATCCAATTACGGTGAAATTTTGGGGATATGTTGTATATACGCCCGGGTTTTTTATAGTAGCATTTGTTCCGGGTTCATATGCGTATTTTAATCGCTAAGCCGAACTACTGAACTGATTCTATAAATTATTTCACTAATGGATATTTAAAACTATTTTTGAGGAAATCGGTCCTCCAAAATTTACTCCCCGTTTCATTCACGTATTTATATTTCTAAGACTATCTTAGTAACACTTTAACTCATAGAAAGCTAAACTATCCCCGTGTAATATAGTGTACATTTTATTTTGAAACTAACATTTGCCCCCGGCTTCGGGAATGAACGCGGGACGGGAAGCAAAATCAAGAAAGGGACCAGGGTAACAATTTAAAACGCGAGCGGGACCGGAATTGAGAGCACGAAATTGAGATTGACATCGCTCGATATAAATGATGATGGCATTCATTTTATGCCCATATCGGCGGAGCTGCAGACAATAACTAGGTACATGGGTAAGTCACACGTACAGAATAAGGGCAGAATCAGGAAAATATTAACAACCAATAAGGTGTTCTAATACCCATCAATGTTTTCTATTACGTTTTATTAAATTTTACTCAGTAGTTTTAAAATCATCTGTTCGGCAGAATAAATCTTTATTTATTTTTAATTGACGTTCGGAAACTTTACTTTTTTTTTAATATGTATATAATATCTTTTTCGACAATTCTGTAATTATTATTGTAATTATTACGAATAAAACACAGTAGTTTAAACAACGTGATTACGTCCATACTTAATCTGTATTTAGGACGATTTAAATACGGATTATCCTCAAGATGCTTTAAATATGGTTTATATTAGAGTGCATAAAAACGATTCGCTTTTATTAAAAAAAGACATTGTTGCGGTTGTTCACTTTAATTCCAGTTCGCGCCGTACTGTCCTGCCTAAATACATACCATATCGTGCGGCGCGGGGAGAAGCTCTTTGTGATTGGCTCGGTGCGGTGTAGGTCGATAGAGAATTTGGACAAAGGGTGCTGCCCTCGTAGCGTGGAGTATCGTAACTAAAAATTTTGGTCAAAATGGGTTAATTACTGTATGATAATTAGTGAAAAAATATCTATAATTCTATATAAGTTGCATTTTTTTAAACCATTTATAATCCTATATAAGAAAGAGCACCGTAATGCATCAATAATGCAAATCCTAAACACTGTAAGAGAAATGTTCAAAGCTAAGGCGTAGAAAATTTAAGTATTACGGTTTTTCAAAGCGTAACCTTCTAATAATTTAATAGCAACTCCTATTACTAAATGCAGTGAAATTTTATTCTTTACTTTTGATCGGTATACATGTTTTCTTAACTTTTGTTAACTTTTCCTACTTAATAATGCAGTAATTTTAATCACTGTATTATTAAGTAATTATAGACTAGCCTTTGTCTGCGGCTCCGTCCAAGTGAACATTGAATTTTTATATCCATCAATCACTCAATCAACCATGATCCCCATGTTATTCTTTTTTTTCTGTCTCCGCTTTTTATATCGATTCTGGCTCCAATCGGATTCCGGTTCTCTTCAAAATTTGATGTTCAAAATGGAATGTTCTCAGTTCCATTCTCGATTTTCTACCAGAAGAACGCATATTCTTACACTGAAAAGAGGCGTAATGCCATCAGTTTTTATATTATGAAAGATCTTACTTGATCCTAATGCCGGTTCTGCTCGTGATTCTGATACCAAACCGACGTTCAACTTAAATCTTTCTTGAACATTGTTGTTATAAGCGTAAGTAAAGAATTTGTTCTACGATAACTCAAACGAACTCCCGCAGAAAAGTTAGTATCCTTATAAATTATAACCTATAAGTTATTATTTACTATATTAATGTAAAGATTCAGCTAATTCTGTTCAGCCGTTAAAGTGTGATTGAGTGCAAAATATTTCAAATTTTCACATTTAAAAATAGTAGGCAGTATCCAAAATTGTTAAAAATGTGTGGTATGAATACTTATGTGTACTAAGAGTGTGCATTGGGATGTAAAAATCAATCAAAAGTTCAAAAATCACAATTTACACACAGCTAATAGATTTGGTTTACTAATTAGAGCAAGCCAAATCTAGCGTTATTAAATGTTAAAATAAAAATTTAAAGAAGTGTTATTAAACATTTCTTACATTTATGCTTACTAAATCGCTTATTGCTTGCGTTAACAACTCAATTAATTAAGTTCATTCACTTTTTATTGGCTCAATTTCCAATACGAAAACTACGAATAGAACATGTTTATTACATAATTCCAATACTTATGTCAGTATCGGTTCGTAATCTTATCATTCATAGAGTATTATTCATGGCCTGATATTTCTTGTATAAAACGTGCGACAAGGTGTGATAACCCATTATTCGTCAGGGATTCATAATATTTAAACGAAATGAGTTTTAAAGATAAAGTAGTTATTGTTACCGGCTCCAGTTCTGGGATAGGAGCGGCGACCGCAAAACTGTTTGCCAAGGAAGGTGCTAAAGTCACATTGGTCGGAAGAAGAGTTGAGAAATTGAAGCAAGTCGAAAGAGAATGCGAAATGTTATCTGGAATAAAACCGTTGACAATTGTAGCTGATATTTCAAAGGACGAAGAAGCGAGAAACATCGTGAACAAAACAATAGAACATTTTAAACAACTAGATGTTTTGGTCAATAACGCTGGCATGGGTTCTACAAAATCTATTTTGGATACAGATTATGTTACAGAATTTGACCGCATAATGGCCACCAATTTGCGTGCACAAGTAGTCATTACTAACGCTGCTCTTCCGCATCTTTTGAAAACCAAAGGAAATATTGTTTATGTTTCAAGTGTTGCTGGCACATTACCCATGGCGATGTCGAGTAACTATGCCGCATCCAAAGCCGGTTTGGACCATTTCTCTCGATCCATCGCTGCAGAGGTGGCATCCAAAGGCATTAGGGTTAATATAGTCAGTCCTGGGCCAGTCAAAACGGAATTCAACAGAGACACTGAATTCAGCGATGAACAAATGGAAACCATTGCGAAATATTTTCCATTGGGCTTCTTCAGTAAGAGCGAAGAAGTAGGTGAACTGATTTTATATTTAGCCAGTGACAAAGCGAGAAGCATAACCGGCAGTACATTTGTCCTCGATGTTGGAGTTAGCTTAACTGGCTTAAATGCATTAGTTGGTGCAGTAACTGAGCTAAGCCAGTGATTCACTTGCGGCAACAGTTGAGCTTTCTTCTTTGTTAAGCAGCTACATGGATTTCTGTTATTTTATATTGCAGTTTGCGTAAATGATTGGTATACACGCATATATACATATTGAAAGAGAAATAAACAATAAAGTCTTTTTATAGTTTGAAACAATTTTCGGGATTGATTTTTTACGTATTAAATAAATTATATATTTATAAAGTACTTTTATTTTATAAATTACTCACCATTGAATTATTATTATCTATCTTCGAACTATTTAATATGAAGATTTTAACAGCTTTATTATAGCCTTGACAACTTATGGCATATCTAATATGCCCGCTGTTTCACCCGAATGAAAAGTTCAATTCATGTGAAAAGAAAGCTTAATCAATAATAGAAACAAAATCCTTTTCAAAAACAACAAAAACAATTCCATCTCCTTCTCGTGTTATATTATGTAAGAAATACGATACTTTAATAATGAGACATCCGTGTTTCGGATTTGTCTCAATCGCTTTTAAAAACAGTCTCCACTTATTAGCCAAAATACCAAACGCATACTCCACACAAGTTCACGCTCTTGATTAACGTTTGTTGAAAGTTGTTTTTTCACTATTAATTCGTTTGCCCAAAAATGGTATATAGGCAAAAGTCCCCACACTCATTTCAATATATTCTAAAAAAATATCTGGGCACGCTCGTAATTCTACATATAAAATATGAAATTCACCACATTGCTCTCTGTGCCTATTGAAATAATGGACGCCTTTCTTAGTAAAAACGACATCGTGAACAAAAAAAAAACATGTGGCACTCGGGGACTGCCGTGGTAAAGCTATTGCATAGCATTTTTTATCAACTTATGCAATTATAATTACTTATTTATGCAGTATTTTTTTTTCTTTGATATTAATTTAAGTTTTTCATCACTATCTTCATTAATAAATGCATTTTGTTTATTCATATTTAAAACACTTTATACACAAATTTTACGCGTATAGCTATTCACCAGCAACTGCTATTCACTGTTGTACATAGGTACACCTATGTATACATATATACCTACAAGTATACTTACGGGGCACATGCGGTGAGTGTGGCATTATAAATATATGATAGATACCTATATACTTTTTCACAAACAGTTGCTTACGTATTCGTCCGATTTCGGAGCAGCTCGTCTCGATCCGTGCGAGCTTCGTACAGTCGTACCATATACATACATGTTAGGCGAATGCTCGGTCGAGTTACATAGTAGACAGAGTGGGGGGCGTTAGGTTTTATTTTCGTTACGGAATTTCTTGATTCGGTCGCCGCGCTCAAAGCCCGCGATAAAAGCTATGCAATAGCTTAAAAAAAAAGAGTTACTTTCGAGACAATAACGAGATATTTTAGTAATAAAGACATTTTTACTGATCTAAACACAATACACGTTCTGACATTGATAGTTCCGGTTCGTACTAAACAGCCTTTACCGTGGCATACATTTCGACGCGGCGGTATTTCGCGCCGCTTCTTGCCGTCGCCCGCCGTATCGCTCAGGTACCGTGGCATCTATACCCTTTTCTGCGGCCGGCTTTAACGCGACATGCGGCATGCGATAGATGGACGAAAATATTTGAAGTAATTGAAAAAAAGTTTCACTTTAAAAATGCTTTCACTTATAATTTTACTCAGACAAACAAGTTTCAAATACAGTACTATATAATAAAAAAAATAGTAAACTACGCCATTTCAAACGTCCTCGCATTATATAGAAACTAGTGAAAATTTCAGTATGGGACTTTGACCATAGGACGGGAAATCCTTCTTAGATGGTTTTAAGATTACAAAATATTATGTCCTCTAATAAAACGTAGAATCAATTGTACTTAGTTTGATAATATTTTAATCGACGTACAGTGAAGCGAGCGGGTAAGGGTTACTATACGTGTACGAGTAAAATAGTTTTGCATACGGTTTTCAATATCCGCAGGACATTTTTTATAACATTCTTCTCCGCGCAGGGCAAGTAATAGTATACCCTATTGGAATTAGTCGGGTCAGTGTGAGGCTATTGTGGGCCGAATACCATTAAAATCCCTTGAACGGATATGACATTGTTGTTAACCCGAAGGTGTGATTTCTTCGTACCCAGTACGCCGGCATAAGGATACCGTAGGGATATGGCTGCCCTTAACTATTTGGTTATTATATTATAGTACATAAATTACTATTATTTAAAATAAAGTAATTGTTATATGTTAGCATACCTTAAGGAAATCATTTCGGGACGAGGAGGCTGGAGGGGGAGAAGAAATTGCACATATTTTTATGACTAGACCTGAAAAATTATCGAAGCAATGAAAGACGTAGGCAATTGTCGTTGCCTACGCCTACATAATACGAGGTAGCATAAACGGTTTTTGCGTGTGATGTAGCAAGAGAAACATGGCGCCCGACGACTGACACCCGCTCATAAGAAAGTAACGTGAGTGAAATACAAAACTGTTTATCTCTTGCATTAAATTGTTTGCATCTGGATTAAGATATTTTGTTTGCAATCGAAACTGTAACACAGATACACCAGCGTCTATATTTTATTAATTTAATTTTCGTTAATTGTCAGGTTCACTTTTAACTAGTTAATTAGATAGTAAGTACGTTAATAATTGTCGGAATAAACCCTAGTATTTTTTTTTAAAGTTACAGCAATTTAAATGTTCCTTATCAATAAAATCGCAGCTTTGTTCTTGTGAACACCAAATGGATTCCTACATACATTTTTTTATTGACTCGAGTTTAGTCCACACTGTGGGTTCCCTTCATGGTTCCGCTTTTGGTTTCTTTCTTCGTCCCAGAGACGGTGGCGATTCCAATCCTTCCTTGGATATTACTGTTATGTGACATTCGATTGATAAATAATATGAAATAATGTACTATATGTCCATCTATCATCAATTTGTGGAAATCTTTTATTAAATTTATTATTACTTTTGATTATATATAAAATGAAATATGAACATGATTTGATAGCACTGCAATCTTCCTTATAAAATCTTCGACGAACTAGCAGCAAAATGCTTTAAAAATATATTAACAGCATACTCATTTTATTTGCTAGATATATTTTTATTTCGTAAAAGTAACGCAATCCAATTATTTTAAATTTAATCTTAAATTTTAAACCGGTTATACTCTACCTATAAGTAAATATATTATATAAGCGATGACTATTGACCTAAAAACAATGTAATGAAATATATAATAAACAATCATATAAAAAAAAATGTGAGTCGTCATGGGACGCCTGGCAGATGTGAAACATCGAGTTTGTACAAGTAATATGCATTAAAGACAAGATTACGACAGGAACTAAATATAGCATAATGGAAAAATTTAATATGACGATTTTTTTACCAAAAATGATGACTATTTACTTAATTAACATTTATTTTCATTAAATACAAAAACTCAATATTAATTTCAAGTAGCCACAACTGAGAAAATCATCGTTTTGAGAGGTCACAAAATTAAGTAAAGTGCCCTTAAAAGTCTTTCTAATAACGAATGCGATTTGTTTGCGCTGGCTTTTATTTTTTTTTTGCCTAATTTGCTTTCTCATCACAAATTAAACAATTGTTTTCCGCAGCCGAAATTCGTTGATTTACTAGTTCGCATTTTTTTTCTCCGTGGTAACCGAGCGAAAATTTCTTTTTCCCAATTTTCAGTAATCTCAATAAATTTTTATTCGTGTATTTTGTCTGCATATTTCATGAAAATATGTAAGTTCAGTTTGAATAAATTTAGTCAATCCGTTTTGTCTTTATTTGAATCAGCTCTCAAACTTTTTAATCCTCTGCCAATTTTTACTATTTCTCCTAAATCTTTGTTTGATCCTGAACTCGATACCAATTCATCGGAAGTAATATAAAATATTGTAAGTTTATTTATGTTGTCTTAAGATTGAATCTAATACATTGTTCAAAAATAAATACATATTTTTATTGTCATTATCAACACCTAACAAAAGAGTGAAAAACATTGAATATCATATTTTATATTACACACTTCGTGAATACATATTACTTTTGAATTTAAAATAAAATTTAAAAAAATTTAATAGTAAAAGTATAATTATACTTGCGACATATAATTAAATAAATATTAAATTGGATAATATTCACGTATCTCGAAAAATTAAATCTGACGAACAGCTGAGGAGCACCCGTTCTGTTCCTTCAGTGCTTTACTCTCCTCTTTGCTCCTACAACCTTTTTTCCCAACAAAATATGTTTTCTAATGTTTATTTTAACCATATGATGACTATAATATGAAGGAAAGAATAATATAGCAATTTAAAATGAAAAAAAAGAAAAATTACAGAAATTATCGAAAAAAAAATTGGTGAACATTTTAGTATTTTGCCTAAAACACACTTCTGAAGGTGTTACATTAATACATTCAAAATGATTGCCGGTCAAACTACTCAAACACTCCACTAAATGTAGTTAAAACTAATCTTCCCAACCGTTTGTGGGTAAAACTTCAAATGCCATTTTCAATAGAGTATTTGAGTACTTATGCAGTTCTGAATAACTATTGCCCTCTACAGCTGCAAACGATAATTACAGTCTTGACCATGAAGCTTCCAAGTCTTCGTGCACATCAGCTGCCGATGTAAACCAAGATGTAATCATTTTATTCGATAACATAGTCGATTAGAATATAAAATGAATATAAATTTTGTTGATTAATAAACATTTTAAATTAAATGGCATTTGTTTGTCATTGAGAAATGTTAACATAGTTTTAATTATAAAGTAAGCGGCGTAATTTTGGCAAACTTTAGTCTTTAAGATTTTTTAACTTCCGTTAAGAAAATTGAAAATTTTCTAAAATTTTCGGAAGTTATTGTTTCACCCCATTTTGCAAAATCGAGTTCTCATCAGATCTCGACGTTCTCAGGGTCTAGGAAGCCCTGATCATACCAGAGATGATGTCCGCATGGCTGTGTCGATGTGTGTGTGTGTGTGTGTGTGTGTGTGTGTGTGTGTGTGTGTGTGTGTGTGCAGGTATGTATGTAAACCTCTTATGACTTTTAAACGGTTTGAACGAATCGAGTCCTCTAAACGGCGTTCCAAAGAGTTTCACCAAACTTAGATTTCCTGGAAGTTTGGGTCGATTTGGACCGGTAGATTTTGAGAAATTTTCAAAAATTAAGAATTTTTTTTAAGTGGCTTATTCAAAATAACTTTAAAATGGCTTGAACGATCAATTCCAAAATCTAATCACCTCTTAAGCTATTAAAACACGTCGATTGCTGCAAACCGAGTCAAAATCTGTTGATTTGTTTGCGAGAAATCGTTGTCGAAAGAAATCGAAACAAACCTTTTTTTCAAAAATCGTTTCAATCCCGTATATTTTCGAGTGTTTTGAACTCGAAAATAGCGGGAAGTTTCAGGGTTGGCCTTAATAATTGTTTAAAAATCGTCCTGAATGTCTAAGACCATATAATCAATAGTTAAAAAGTTATAACAATTTATAAGTTAATAAAATCGGTGACCGCTTCCAGGTTGATGTAGTGAGATATTTAAAATGCAAAAAAAATATAGAAAAATTTTTCATTACTTTGATAATAACTATATTTATAATTTTCTAAGTAACGAAAAAAAATTATATAAAAGTCAGAATCTGTTTATAACAAATTGTTTATAAAGTAAACAATGAAAATATTGTTGAAAAAAATCGTTTTTTTAATTCTATTTGAAATAAGAAATTATGATTTTTAGAAAAAAACCGATTTCTTAATTAATAATTTAAAGGTCAGATAAATAAAAAAAACGGTTATTAACAATTAAAAAATTTTTTTAAGAAAATTTTTCTAAAAATCATTATTTCACTTTGACAATATAATGGCAAAAAATTTTTTAAATATTAAATTTGCCTATTTGTTTATAAAAAATTTTTAAACAAATGATGTAAAAAATTTTTCAACAAAGCAATGAAATGTAAAAAATAGATACAAAAATAGTGAAAATCAAAGATTTCGTAAAAAAAATTTTTTAACTACATTTTCCGGATTTTTCATTTTTTGTTAACTTAGAAAAATCATTATAAACAAATAAAAAAACTTTAATAAATTTTTATACCGGAATCTTGTTTATTGAGTATATCAGAGTAAGCTCCAAGAGGAAAAGATTTTTAGCTAAATTATTTAAACGTTTATGATAGATTTTATGTTATCTTAAGTTCATGAAAAATTACTTAATTAACAATTGGATAACTTAAACAAAAATCAAGTTAAAAATATTTTGTAAACTGGATTGTATTCCTTCAAGTGTCTAAATGATACTATAATTTATTCAATTTTTATATTGATAATAAATATTTTAAAAAATTATTTTCTGACGCTTAGTTTGTTTGGCGGCGACGTTACAACGTTGAAACTGCCGCGCGGAACGCTATTTTCAGCGTTAAATTAAAATTATAAATAATGGAGCTACAATTTCGGGAGTCAAGACTTTTTATGAAATTTTCTCCTCTTTCAGAATCTTTTTAAAATGGAGCTTTTTTAATATTTTGAAGTTATTGTTAAAAACGGAGACCACCTTTTTCTCTTCGTTTTTGTTAATAACAATTGCAATATTCTATAGCAAAAAATTCAAAATTTTTCAGAATAAAATTCTGAATCCAAAACCAAACCCCATATTTTTAAATTGTGCTAACTATTTTCGCAGAAAACTCACTCTCGACCAGACTATACGTTTGCTCGATAATTTGTTTTAGTTTGCCTTGTTTGTTTAGGGAGGTGAGTAGAACATGTATGAAGAATCAAAGACTAATTCAATAATACCTTCGGTTACCTTCACATCACTGACAACATTAAGTGTCATTTGTAGGTAAATGATTAGACGTCGCTATCCGTCGTGGGTGGCGAAAGCGTGCAGCGCTGCGCTTCAGGCTGGCAAAGCATTTAGTAGGGTTCTATATTTATTATTTTATATTATTTATGCATATTTTCAATAATATGTTTTTGTTATAGTTACTTTGGCAAAGTTATTTTAAAAAAGAAAGACATAATAAATATTTGCGAAAATATGCATGATCCATTCCATGCTGTATATGTTTACCAAATCCCAAATTAATAAATTTAGTAGATTTAGAACAAATTGCCTGTAACAGACAGACTGTGTTAAATCATAGTAGAATTGTCATATAACGAAACTGGCGAAAAAGCTTAGGTCTATAGCATATACAGTCAAAATATTTCGGCGGCATACAAATGAAAGTACAGTGAGATTGGTTTATTTCAGTCCTTCTCGTAGTCTCATGACCTACGGAATTTTATTATGCAGTATATCGGCTGAACTGCAGAACCGGGTTATTCATACCATTTATAACTTGAGAACAAAAGCATTTCTCAGAGAAAAATTTCAAGAAATTAATATTTTAGCGGTACCGTCACAATACATATACGAAAAATATAAAATTGTTCCAAAAATGAGCGAAATTGTAGTGCAAGACGCAAATAGTTAAGAATTTCACTTGAAATACGTCATTATTGTATTCTTTTGACAGTAACATTAACACCCAATCCGAATGCTGATTCACCCTGAACTAAACTAAAATAAACTTATTCTAAACTACAGGTTTGATTTTATAGCTCAAAACACAAAATACTGCACGTAATAGCTAATAAAACTACTAAAACACTTAGAAATAACATGAAACAACTACCAGTTTAATTCCAGGTTTTTTTTCATTGATGTGTCCAGAGATATGGCATAATAGCTTTTGCCATTTAACTTTTCTTGAACGAAAATTTCAAATACATAAAATGGCAAATTTCGAAATTCACTTGGAACCTTATTATAAAAGGGGACAAATTTCCCTTGGCTTGTTAACTTTGCATAGGCGGATTTTATGAGCTGCAAAGTCATTCTTATATCAAGTGTTAATATTATGAATGACGCAGTTTTTTGTAACTATCTTATAATTATCTCGATACCCATAGGTGTTCATATGTGTATAATGTTGTTCTATACGAACAATTAAACCTCATAAAATTGTATAAAACTAATAAGTGAAGATGAACAAAATGAAAAGGCAAGTACATCACTTTATTTGCCACTTGACAAGTATCCATTGTACGCTGATCGAGTTTTCGAGCCTGTCGAACATTCTTTGGAATTGTAATTGTTACACATTTTGTGAATTACATATATGTATGATACAAGAAGGACGGTATTATTATTTAATAGTGCAATTTCTTTAAAACTGAATACAAAATGTTCATTTTAAAAGAATTTTACCATTATTTAAAGATTCCGTAGAGTGTTTTGACGGCAGATGTTATTGATCAAATTATACCTGTCCCTATAAAAGCCATCCACATAAAACAAACGACAAAACAAGAGACCAAAATACGTTTAACGATAATTAGCTTACCAAGGTACGCAACTAGATTTCAGAGTCCACTCAACATGAGTTTAATATATGATAATTAATAAAATATTGATGACAAAAGCATTTATTTAAATTTCTAGAACTAACTTTGCCCTAACATTTGCGCGCGTGGTCCCGGTAACTTTAGAACTATGCTACATAGAAGGCCCCGACGTAGGACAAAAAGCCGAAATATCTACAGTGTTGTGTAATTAATTAGTCGTGTAATAAATAAGTGTTTACTTCAACTTTTTATAAACGTTTTGATAGGCAATCGGCGTGTTTTGAATAACTGTAATAAAATAAATTTCAATATTTTTCCTGTTTTCAATAAGTGACTCTATTTAATATCGAACACATTAATTCTTAAAGTGAAATAATAGTCAATTTCAAACTGTTTAAAACAACCTTAGAAATAAACAATTATTCACAGGCTTTTTTTCCTTTAGAAGCTCACGCCAATATTTCCAAAGAGGTAGGCAGAGACCACTAATCTTCACATCTTTGCATATCTTTATTGCTTCACAGACATCCATCAATCGTTTCTGTACATCCTCGTTAGTTTCTGCGTGCTTAAATATCGGGCCTTCTAATATATCACCAATTTGTTTGGCACAAAGTTGTCTTGAACGCCCCTGCCGACCGATCGACACATACCATCCGTGTTTATTTATATTTATTCATCTTTCTAGGCGCCAAACTACCCCAATATACCGAGTTTTAGTCACTACATCTTCTTCCAAAACAATCCCTGACACCTATATTCCTATATCTATCCTTTATAAATATTCCACACATTACTCAAACTACCTAGAGATCGCATCTCCACCGCAAGTTAATTTTACTCTCATTCCTTCTGCCATCAAGAACAATCAAAACACTTGCCGTGAAATACTT
>BGZK01003584.1:0-22626 GCA_005406025.1 Eumeta japonica
GTTTTAAGGTTCCGTAATCTATAGAAACCCCTATAGTTTCATCATGTTCATCCATCTAACTGTCTGCAGACTTAATAGACTATTAGTACTAGAAAACTGTAATTTGACATGGTTATACACATTAAAACGGAGATTAATAGACATCACACACAATCGCAAAACATCAGACAATAGACAAGACTAATGTCACAAATAATCCAAAGCATTAATCATGCTGATAAAATGGTATGGCAAATGGCAAAAAAAATTGTTTTAGGGTACCTTTCTAACGTAATTTTTTTTCCATATATCTCATAGTGTGAAGTATTGTAAGATAGCTCTCAAAAACATTGTGGATGTAAGAAAATTAATTTAATTAAAGGAACCATTTGTGAAATATAAAACTTGTAAGTGCTAATTTTTATTTAAATGCCCCCTGTAGTCTGTTAAATGGTTGTATATGATATATGAAAAAAATCATGACAGTAGCATATACAACAAAGTCAAAATTAAAATATCATAGCTAAGTAGGCTTTATACATTAACAAGTAAATTTACATCATTTGAGAAGTAAAAATAACATTTCATATAAGCTCCATATAATTCATAATTCCACATAATATAATAAATATATTAACTGTGTAAAATTATGGAAATATCAAATCATAACATTCGTAACATCCCTCCTAAGTAGACCAGTTTTGAGATGTTATCAGGTGTAAAACCGTGAACTCAATATGTTTTTTTTAGTATTAAACAAAAAACCCGCTTCTAAGTCCACATAGTGTGATGGTCAACTATGGAACCCTACACTGTAACTTGACATAAACTTGGCCAGTTATTCATTCTTATGACCTTATAGATACATTCTAAATGTGTGCCCCCAGGAATGTCACATTTTTTAGACCTCCATTTTGCAGATACCTGTGTTCCATGTGATGTGCTTAGAGCCCATTACTACTTAAAAATTTCAAATACTATATAAATTTTACCTTAGAGCATACATTTCTCCACTTAAGTTTCCCACCACTGATAGAAAATAAATATTGAGTATACAGATGTACTAAGTACAGAAAAACTTAATGGTACTTGCTTGGAATCAAATCCAGTACCTTCAGCCTGACATAGACTGCAGTTATTGCCTGAGACAAAGCCTTATTATGTTTTATTGAAGCGTCAAGTAAATGGTTTGATTCTTTAATTAATTCATTTAGGGTTAGACTTTGAATCCAGTAACTACATGTGTCCTTTGTTTTCCTCTTATCCTCCTGGAGCAACAGTGGTGCAATGGTAAAGGATGTGACCTTCTCACCAGAAGATTCGAGTTCAGTTCAGACCACAATTAACCCAGTCACTGCATGCCTCTGAGACTAATAAGACAACTATATTATAGACAGTTGAGCATTATACTTCTGAACTAGACCATTCATAATGCAAATATGTTAAAATCTGCATGATGCAACTTTTCAAAATGATGTATATACAATTATGTCTATCATCATCCATTGTGCAATAGATTTTTCATCTTTGTTAACTTTCACAGCTGCAACAATTACAAATCTATATAAATATGGAACTCTTAAGATATGCATATTACTGTTATTCACCATTTTTAAGAGTTCTTTATATTACTCAGGAGCATACCAATGACATTGCAGGCTACTGAAGCAATGAAAACAAAAGAAAACTAGAATTTTGAAATCAATTATTAACCCTTTTTAAGGCACAGGGAATTATAACTGTTATTAATTATATCTGTTTTCATTATATTTGTATACAGATTTAGACTAGAAAGTTAGCTATCTTAGAAAAAAATCATAAAAAGGCATAAAACATACCTATATCTATATAACAATGGACTTCACAAAACTCTTATTTATAATTTATTCTACATAATAATTGGAAAAAAGCCGAAATATGAAACTCTTCATTAAATAAAACTAAAATGTAATACAAAGTATGTAATATGAATTATACAGTTGTAGTGAACTATACATAAACAAAAGCAAATAGGGTACATTTACATATGGTAAAATTCTTATTATGGGACATATAAATAAAAAAATGCATGAGATGATGTTTCATTATAGTTTTTAAGGCAATATACAAATTATTGTAATATTAAGCTATGATGCTAAATTAATTAAAAAAATTAAATGGAACAATATAAGACATGTTTTATATACCAATAAATGTACAAAAGTCTGAGTAAGAATGTTTGATAGTAAATAAGAAACATTCTGAGACATTGCAAACAAAAGTAATATTGATAATAGAGAAATTCTAAAAATACCATTTTAAATAGAAATTTTATATTTTCTCATGGAAATTACTACAAAAAATATTAAATAAATAAAACTGATTTTAAAAATAAGATATTTTACTAATCTTAAAATACTGTAAAATTTTGAATCATATAGAAAATAAAAAATGGTGTTTTTTCTAAATGTGTATATCTATCACCTAAAATATTTAGATACATAATAATTTAAATAACTCTACATTTTAAAGAAAATATGAATGTATAAACTTAAACTCTTAAAAGATGAATTTTATGTTTTTACTGTAACTCTTTATTTTTTGACATGTTAATGAACCACAATTAAATGTACCCTATTAATATTAACACAGCATAAATATTATTTGTAGTTAATTTCTTTCTATGCAGTCTTTGCACGTATGGCAGCACGCTTCCCAGTAACTGCCTGAAAACCGGACTTGATGCTTGCTACAGAACAACGTGATCCACAAGTCTCACACTGAAGGAAAAACAATCTAGTATCTTTTTGCAGGATTGTATCAGGGGAACGACACGTGTGGCATGTCACATACTCCTTAATATAACGACGCAACACATTCTCGATTTGTTTTTGTTGGAAGCGTCCTTTGATGATCAACTGGCTATTGCCATCTACTGAACCACTTGTACCTAACTCAGCCAATAGGAAATCCAAGAGATGTTTTGGTTGTCTATGTAGTGTTTTACATATTTCAGTAAAATTAGCAAAGGAAGTCTTCTTTGTTCCAATCCTAACGACTTGTGGTGGCCGCATTATAAACTTTTGTTTCTTACCGGCTACCATGCCAGGGTTTTTCTCACGCATCACTTCAAACACTCGTTCCAGCAACTCGTCGTAAGTGTAATCGCGATCACTTCCCACCCAGTCGCCATGCATGTCTTCAATATTTTCCTTGTCTTCGGCCTGGTCATCATCGGCGACAATTTCGTCGATGTTCTTTGGCCTTCGTTTTTTCTTTTTCATCATTTTAGAGAAATCCATATCCAAATCTAAATCGTCCACCATCTCGTCTTCTTGTGGTTCAGGATCTTCAACAGGCGGTTTTTCTTCTTTTACTTCTGGCAACGAACTTTCTAATTCATCTAAGTTGAAAAAAGGCTTTTTTTTCTTTTTCTTTTTTTTACCAAAATTATCCAAATCTAAGTTATCGTCTTCGGGAAGATCGCCGTCAACGTCACCAGGCTCTACCATAGCCTCCTTACTTGTACTTTCCGCCTGTTCGCCTGCTAACGCAGCGTCAATATCAAAGCCAGTCTTCTTTTTCTTTTTCTTTTTCAGAGACGAATCGAAAATCTTATCATCATCCATGTTGCAGTGATTTAAATGTAACTAATAAAACACTAACACCGTACTTAAATAGCGACCATGAGGACAAATAGCAAAATGTTGCATCAGCAAAGGCGAACAGTATTGCCACGTTCAGGATACGAAAGTCACGACAGAAACACCCAATTATAAGTAGGAAATTCCAAAATAACAATATGATACGTATTTTTTGGTGTAGTTAAATTAGATAAATTAATGAAAGTGTATTTTGATATTACAAATCCGTATTTTTCTCCTTAGAAAGTTAAATATTATACATTTATTTACTTTATAGTCTAATTTCGCTCATGTTTTAGCAGGTTTTTTTTTTTATTGTACGTTTTATTTGCATTAAATTTAATTGTGTTGATTTACAGCTTATTTACAATGCAAAACTATCAATATTTGGATATTCTCCAATCCAATCCAATATCATAAAAAATCTCGATAAAGTATGTTTCGTTTATAAAAAAATATTTCATAGTTTTATTTTTATGCATTTGAATCATTCAATATGATTACTAGAGATGCACAGGAAAAGAGTAAAGTTAAGAAAAATTATAGCGTATTTACCAATTTCTGTCCTTCTAGATTTTGTTCATTTTTTGTAATTTTCAAAAAACGGCTGAATGCCGAAACGGACGAAATACTCTGTAATTCATATTCCTAAAATTTCTAAATAAACCTGATTTTTTTTTAAATAACTCACAATTAAATCCACCTAAACTGGAAAAAACCTCAAACATGACCACACAGTCAGACACATGTGGGAACCACAGAAAAGGGAAGATAAAAGTAAAGCATAAAGACAATCCTAATGGGATGAAAGACATTCAAATATTACAGGGAAATTGTATTAATAAAATAAACTCATTAAAGTGTTGATATTATTATAAAAAGAAAACCTACTGAACACTTCAATTTGCTTAGAACAAATAGATAAAATGAAAGTCCTTTTACAGCAGAACGGATGAATCTTTGCTACTGTGAAGTTCGTAACGAAAGCCTCGCAATAGCGTAAAATAAGAAGGCAGCAGAGAAGAAGGAAGGACGGGGAGAGTAATACCTGAGCAGTATATTATTCGCAGCCAATTCAGAGCGGCAAAGTTTAGTGCGTTGTACTGTACATTAACTATTGTCCATCGACAATAAAAATGCATTGACATTAAAAAGGATATTCCCAACAAATATTAAGGAAGGATTTAATTTTTTATGTTTGTTTGTAATGAATAAATACAAAAACTGATTTACACAAAACCGATTTTAATAATGGTTTTACCTATATAAACTACATTATCAGTGAGTAACATTGGGTGGATTTTATTTTAAAAAATGGAGATCCTTACGAAAATTGCAATAATTAACTCAGGCTATCAAAAATTTGTTAATAAAAGTCATTATTTGGCGTGCGCTGCGGAAACCATTATTGCATATAAAATAATATATTATGTAGGTACATATTGATGTACTCATATCATTGCCTCTAAAAAAGTTCATAAGCCTATATATCTAACTATTATGTACCATTAAGAGTCACAATAAATATTTTTGTACAAATTAGTCAATGAAAATATAATTAGAATAAAAAGATGATGACATTCGTATCACGATATTAATTCTTATCTAATTAACTTATTTCATAATCAAGGTTGCTTGTGTACATATAAATTTCTCGTTAAATTATTCGAATCAGACGATTTGTTTAGATTTATCTCATTACGTCATGTTTAAGACGTCGATCGGAACCAAAATAGAAAAGGCAATATATATATACATATACTCATACATACATACATACATACATATATATATATACATATACTGCCTTTTCTATTTTCTTTTCCGTTCTTTATTTACTTATTTTTTCTTCTTTTTTTTATTTTTCTACAACTTTGAATTTTTCATTTCTTTTTTTCTATATATATATAATAAAGAGAGAGAGAGCAAATATTACACATACATAGAGTAAACACATGTATGATTTTATTTGAAATTTTATATTATTAAGGCTAATAAATAAAATACGGGAGGATAGGGTCGATTTAAAGGCATACATAGGAGAAAGTAGGAATGCTAATTAGAAGAGGGACACCAGAGTCTAAGAGATAATTTATACGATGATGAGGATCATATAAAGGACAGGTAAGAAAGATATGGTTTTAGTCACCGTCGTCCAGACCGCATTCGATACTGATGAGTCTTTGATGCGGAATTTATCTAGGTGTACTGCAGTGGAGCAGTGATTAAGACTCATCCTGCAGATGGTTGATGTAGCTCGTTTACCAAATTTGAATTAAAAAAAAAACCAAGGCTTAACAGGAATTGTGGGTTGGATATGGAAATAATGGACCCTTTAAGCTTCTTGGAAATGGACCAATGATGAGTCCATGAAGAAGGTAGCCATTTTTTGAATATATTAACCAAATCATGAGAGTAGTTAATATAGATATTTTTATTCCCAAAGAAGGTTGCATCCTTTACTAGTAAATCCTCGTGTTCGTTTTCTGTAATGCCCGAATGATCAGGAACCCAGGCCAATGCAATTTGTAAGCTTCTTTCATTGTATTGGTCGATTTTTTTTCTTATTTCCATTATTATGGGATTGTGAATTTTAGACTTGAAATGATTTGATTAGAGGGATGCGAGGGAACTGCAGGAATCAGACAGTACGAGCATATACGGTCTAATTTTAATAAAAGTGCGTCCATGCTAGCTTCCAAAATGGCACGACATTCACATGTAAACACTCAGCTTTCGAGAGGGTATCTAACTTTTTGAACTATATTTTATTTAAACAACATAGATAACAAAGAAATTAAGAGGTGGTTTAAAAACCGCAGTAATCTGAATAAGAAACGGTCAGATAAAAACTGACGATGTAGAGAGAGGTGAATTTGTATATTTAAGTTGGAGTATTTTGATGGAGTACGTTTTCATACTACTCATGATTATCCACAGAGCTCTAGCCTGGACTAGGTTTAGTTTTTTCAAAGCAATGGAACTGATTGGCTCTAACAAGAATGATCCATAATCCAGATGACTACGAACAATCATATTGTACAGGTTTACAACCTCACCATATACTAGATAAGCATTTTAGGACGTTGATATTTTCTTCCGCTTTTGTGACGACATGGCTACGGCTCCCGAAAATTTGGAGTCCAAAAATATGCTAAGAAATTTAATAGAATTTTTACAGGGAATCCAGATCCCCCAGGACAACGCACCCATCCGGCCCCGTTCTCCTCCTCAAGAAAACAACCACGTTACTTTTAGAGGCGGATAGCTCTAATCCAAGGGTGTGACGTTACAACTGCAAAGACTGCAAGGACTCAGACAGTGCCTAAGCAGCATTTAAGACAGAAGTATCAGAAAAGTATATGAGTAGGTCATTAGCATATTGAAAATTTTTTACATAGAGATATTGACAACTCTAGATGGAAAGTATACAGAATATATAAAAGTGGGCTCTCTACAGACCCTTGATGAAGGCCCTTCCAGACCACTCGCGAGACTTTAACCTCGCCACCGATACGGAGAACAATTTTCTCTCAAAAAATAGATTAAAGATAAAGTTATTCAATCCCAGCTTGTAAAACTTGTTCCTGAGGATCGCAAGCTGTACATTATCGTATGCGGAGGAGACACCGAGAAAAACTGCTGTAACAGACTTTCCCTGGGCGAAAGATATCTTGGACGTGGATATCTGAGGTAAATATGTTGAGGCTGTCCATAGTGCTCCTACACTTTCTGAATCCATACTGAGAATTAGCCAGGAGAACGTTGCTCTTCGAGATCTACTCCATTCGGTTTTTAACCAGTGTTCAGCAATTTTTGCCAAAACAGGGCATAACGCAACCGGGCGATATGTATCAGAGTTGTCTGGATTCTCTGTTTTTAAGTATTGGGATTATAGTCTGTGTTTTCCAAGTATTACGAAAGTTGGCTGAAAATATAACCGAATTAACTATACCCAGTATGCCATCAATGCCAGGAGTTGAATCTTTCAGTGATGAGAGAACTAATTTCAACACACATTCTGAAAATAATGCATCCAGGCTGCTTGTAAAAAGAAAAGAGTAAGTATAGGGTTTTTCATTTAGATTTGGAATAAATGAAGGGTCAAGATTATTTTATTTGTGAACCGGTTGATCTACTTTGAGGCACGGGGAAATTAAAAGAGCCGCGAAATTTACATATCTGAGTCCAGACTGTGGAAAGAGTCATCAGGGGATATAGACCGCGCCATCCTTCTAACTTCTTCTTACGAAGGAGCTACCTGACTTGGCACGTATCCTCGAAAGATTGGTGAAGTTTTCTTGAAACATATTTCGACAGTATAGAATTTCAGTTCCTCTTCTCTCCTCAACAGCTCGTGTACATTCTTGGTCCCACCAAAGCGGGTACGCAATACTTACTACAGAGTGTTTCTTTAGTGGAAACCTATCATCAACTACCAATAATATGATTTGGAACAGAGCATCGGCACAGGAAGAGAGTCTGAGGCAGAGACCTTCTGCAGTTTAGTAAACCTATGGTCGAGACGATCCCTGTAACCACGACAATCAACATCTTTCAATTTTGTATTTTAATAGGGGGAACAATTTTTTTAGGAAAAGAACTGGTAAATGAAAGTTTAATAATGATCAGGAAATTATCGCTACCATAAGCATCCTGAAGGACTTTCTAGGATAAGAGCGAGACTCTCCTGACCTAGCTTGGACCTATTTCTCTGGATAGGTCCAATGCACTGAGGTTTTAATGCGGTCTAGCATGACGTCTTAGGGCGCCTTTGTTCAGAATGTAAATATCGAGTTTATCCGTTATACCGACCAAAGTCCTGCCAGTAATCGATGCCACCACAACCTCAAAGGCTATGATGGCAGTTAAGGTAAACGAAAACAGGTATTCTGGTGTGACTGTCCGGTTTCAACCATGTCTCAGGCACGGTAGCAATGATGAGGAAGTATTATTACAGGAGGAGGGTGAGGTCGGATTTACACTCTGGCTGTTCCATTGAACAGCTACTTACTGCTAGACGAGACATTTCTGGTAGATAAATTAGAGAGTAACAAATTGGCCACATTAGACGGTAGGGTGTTTTGGGCAGAGAAGTTTCAATAAAGAAAACAGAATGTCAATTACTAGGCTTTGTTGATAGATATTTTTATCAAGGTCTGAGATTGAAAGAGCGCAGCCATTGAGACTAGGAAAAAATCCACTTACGATAATCTCTTAGTGGGAAGCTATGTCATATCCTTTGTTAGGCCTAGGGGCTAACTGACGAGGCTTCAAGAAGATGGTTTTTCTATTAGAGTTGTGATTAAGATGGTCTTATTAAATCTTTTGGTTTCATAAAACCGAAATTCTCTAATTAAGAAATATATATAATTATATTTAATTTTAAAATTCATGGAAAACCGGTAGTACCTATTAACGTCGTGTTAGTGCACACAGAAATGAATTTCTCGCATTCTTAAACAAATATATTTACGGCGAAGTGCCAATAACACCTAACTATTAGGTTCAAAAGTTTACACAAAGGGAAAAATGTTTAATTTTTTGATAAGTTTTAAATTGGTCATTATATTTATTTATTTAGAATGATAATGATGTATGCTCTATATATTATTTTAATTATTTAGAGAGTGAAATAAACACAAACAATGTAACGAAGCCACAAGTGTTTTGCATAAACAAAAAACAAATGAACATAAGTAATTATTATCGTAGCTCACTATTAGGTATTGCTAAGTATCTTGGAGTCGACGTCTAATAAATATTAACCCCATTTGGCTGCTGGTATTGACCGAAGCTATGCAAAGGAAAATAAAAAAGTCATCTAAAATCAATTAAATTAAAAAGATGAACAGATTACTCATGAGATGAATTGTCATAAATGTGTGGCAATCTCTTGAAAACACTTTTTTGAATTATTTAAGGTGATTGAATTTGGTAGAAGTTATGGGAATTGGTGTAACATGCAAATATGAGTAAGTGATACGATTCAATTTTTCCGGTCTAACAGATAACTCTGTCAAATTATCATCATAGTTAATTTTATATTAGTATGCCATCTGGTCTCTGTTGGATAACTCGCAGATTAACAACTATAGGAGTGCCTGCTTTTCGCCTGGGACTTAAGGAGCTGTATCTCCAATTTGTGTTATTATAGTAATCCTTAACAAAATCATAATTAATCTGGACAGCTTCATAAGGAAAAGGTTTTATCCCTGTCTCTTTCATTACAATATGTAGTCGCTGGGAAGATGTATCTCTTTATTTTTTAGCTTCCTTTCAATTGCAGCATGGACTGAGTAGCATTCGATTTATGTATGCCCAGGCTTTAAGTATTTCTGTATGATAGTCACTTCGTGTTCAATAATAATATTCAACAAGGCATTTGCCATTATACTATTTCGATTTTGATGGGTGCATCCATCTGAATAAATAATTATAGGTAACCCTTTAGGCAAGCAATATTTCACGATGTAATCCGACATAAAAATATGAAAGTACTAGCGGTAACATATGTGCTTCTTTAGTTAAACCAATAACAGAAAGCGTGATGGATATCCAGGTCGTACATAGTAAAATTATGACCTATAAGCTTTATCTTAAAGTATAATATCTGTTAGATGAGGACATACTCTTACAGACTCCACATCCATAGACAACAAAATTAATTCGCCAGAAGTAGCCTTTTTTTTATCTGTTTCCTTCTCTTGCCTCGCTTTATTTTTGCGTCGAATATGTTGTTCATAATCAGAAGTTCTAATATTTCCTACTGCATGGCCACAGCAGATACAGAACATGTCTTTTAGGGTGTATTGAGATTTTCGAAATTAAACCGAGAAACCACATGGTCTTTGTTTTGAGTGCAATGTTTTATGTAATATAAATCGCTCAGAGAACTGTTAACAGGTTCTAAAAGCAACTTACACATATATTTTTGCCATAGACAGTAATTTGGGGATGTTATCTAAAACGCTGGGTACGGTTAGAAGCTTTCGCTGTGTTCCAGAGCGTGGCGTTCTGACTCCGGTTGTTTTATTATTATTTTAAATTTGTTGACAAGGAATTACTCTATTATGCGACTTTTGCACCCGATATGAATTGAGTATGACCCTAGACACTAAGTATTTAAAAATGTTGTTCTGCAAACCTGTAAATGTTGGTCTTCGTTCATTGGCAAAAAGTAATAGAATGTACTTTCACGTCTCGATACCTGATCACTTTTTTACGTGTTGTGCTCTTGCGGTTAATAACTCCGACTACATACATTTTGCGCTGGTCACAGTTCATAATTTTTCAAAAACAATTGTGTATCTTTTGATGTTTATCTTTATTAAAGTTCACTATTTCGCACCCGACTCTTCCTACAAAACTGCGAATTGCATCTGTCACCTAATTTCCTAGCAGGTCTTATTTTATCTTGTTTTATTTTTCAATTCTTTGGATTTGTATGTCTCAAATAATCCTTTCCTAACAAACGAAGTTTCATGTTTCTAATTTTTTTCAGCTATCCGGGTCAGCATTAGCTTGGCGTTTTCTCCCTTCGTTTAGATTACCATGGTAAATACCTGATGACGTGGATGGTTCATCTAAAAGTAAACCTGGACTAGAAGTATTTGAGTCTTGACTAGAATTTTTTGACTCTTCATCATGATCAGGACAGTAAGTTATGTCACTACCATTGCCGGAATAATCACTATAATAGGAACATGTGTCGCCTATTAAGTTATTAGGTTCAGATTCTAGTACCTGAGAACACTCGTGATTAACGAAAAATTAAGGAGGAGCTGAACAGCATCGTTTTTTACTATAGTATTCATCATCATCATCGAAAATCAGAGCGGATAATAATAAACTATGCCCTCTATCAACAAAACGAACATTACTGAAAACAGTATTATCAATATTGTTTCGTTTTCCGTAGTGTAAGTACTGTAATTGCAGGTGACAGCGAAGTACAACGTTGTCTTTGACTTATGAAATGGTGACGCTTTGGAATGCTTGAAAGTGAATATGATTTATTAATCTTACATCTCTGCTTTGTTATTTGGTATTCATTATTGCAGTTTAATGATATGATCTAAAGTGTCACTTGAACATGCGTACCTGAAAAGATAAAACGGCGTTGAACGCGCGTTTAACGCGTGCAGCAGTCGTATGTTAGCGTTAGACGCGGGCTTTCCGCGATTGTCCAGGAGGCGAGGCGCTCAGTATTATTGAGATGTTTGGCGAAGATGAAAGTAGACGAAGCTCTTTGTATTTGTATCGGTGACATAAGCTTCGCTAAAGACGACAGAAGAAATATTGGGTCCGCCCAATTATCAGAAATAGACTAAATACAAGTCTACACGTGACTCTCTATTCTAACCTCAAAAATCATGAGCCCAATTTTTTTAATTGCTTCAGAATGTCAAATCAATCATTTGATGAGTTGTTCGCACTAATTAAGACATACATTATAATTAAGACATACATACATCACCTATTTCACCAAAAGAAAAATTCATTATTACACCGAGGTAAGAATTATATTTATTTAAATTTGTAATATAATAATGAAAATAAATCTAATTTCGATTCTTGAGAAACGTTACTATTTGTTGGTGAAAGTGGATGTGATACACGGCAATACCTAATGTGGCCACACTGATATCCTTGACGCATATTGTTGACCATATTGTTGTGTATGACTATTTCTTACATTAAAATTTGATATGGGCGAAGTTAATTGCGAAGGTTGATCATTCTGTTCTCGCAATATTAAATTGTAAATTCCAATTTTTGTTCTCAGACGTTTGTGCTCCGATATTTTTATAATTTCTTAACTAAAAACAAACAAAATAATTTATCTTCGTCTTGTTCTTCTTCCTTTCTAACATTTTGGTTTTGTCTTTGGGCAATACTTTTCTCTAAAATGTTCGCGAAATGCTGATCGCCCGGACTAAGTTTCAGCTTCTTTTTTTGTTCCTTCTGATTCATAGAAAGATCTCGAGACTTCTTTGTCAGCGATTGTATTAACTTCTTCATTTTGATTAGTAAAATTACTGTAAGTTTTGTTACTTTGTACAGAGTCACGTAGAAACATAAATCTTTGAAAATGTGAATACGATGATGTCTTTTTGTTTGCTGTAGATCCTGATGGAGCCTGATTTTTTTTCCATTCTCTCACAAAGTTTTCTCGCATACTTTTCCATCCTTTCTGTAAAAATGCTCCTGAAATTAATAAATGCAATATAACCATAGCGCACGTCGAACGCTATTGAACGCGCGTGACAAGATTCCCAGCGTTGGGCTGCGTCGAGCGCGCGTTGTCATTTGAACGACTATATGATCACCTATATTATCTAAACAACGCACGTTGGGTTAACACGCGCTGAACGGTCGTCATCTGTACTAAGCCTAAATTCTAGAATTTTCTAATACGGAAGTCACTAGATAAGTAGACAATAAAATCACACTTACCTGGATGTACAAGTAGTAGCTTGAGGCTGTGTATTATTCACGTGACTTTTTAGCACGTTAAATATCTGTGTAGCTCGTACACCCCGATAACACCTTCCTATTAGGGACATTTTATTAAAACAACAACAAAAATATACCTCCTAAATACATCAAATAACTACCTTCAAACGCAGAAGAAATTCATCCTATCTACAATAAAAAGGCTCGAAATTTTTAATTTACTTTATGAATGAACGAAATATTATCACTACCGTTTAATATAACTTGTATTTATTAACTGTAATTCTTTAGAACATGTAAATCCATCAATAACACCAAAAGCACAATTACTTTCACTACGAGGAACACAACAAACGTGTTTGAAACACGAATTGCCTGTAATTGACGACTCGATCAAAAATACCCCCCTCCTGCCTTTTCTTCGTCCGTGTACAAACATCGGACCGTACGTCGCCAGTCGCTGTCCGCAGCACAACCACTGTCAGTCGAAAGCGACCAACGAACACGTATATCTAGACATATCCCATAAAAATTAGGAGGTAATGCCATAAAATAGACACGTCGATTTAGTTAGGACAATGGTTCCCAACCTCTTATGGACTACCGCCCCCTTCTCAAGAAAACAAAATTCCAACGCTCCCTTTTACTTAATAGTTAATTATAACAATTTTATATGTCTGTCTATTATCTATTAACAATCACAAATTAAAAATTAATTCTCTCTCTCTCTCTCTTTAATCTTGCTAGTCGTGGTCGTGGCTGAGGATCGTTATTATTAATTATTTAAAAATACTACATGTTATAATAAAAACATTTAATTCAGACAAAGATTATACAAAGTGTTATAAAAAAAATTATAACTTAACCAACAAATGCAAGACAATACACAAAGCTGGAGCACCCCGCACTGGGGCAGTGCACAAAGAGAAAGACGAGATAATTAATCAAAATTAGTAAAAAACCTAATAAAAAAACAATATTCAATAAGAAACATAAACGTCAATGAGACAGTTGAGGCTGGTGGAGTTTTAACAATTTGTTAATCTCGGGTTTCGTTTTAGTTAACATTAGTTGCAAATCACCACCCTCGGTGATCTGCAATCTATTCCTTTTCTTAGACAGTACCTAAATTAGTTACTACGCTAAATCGACGCTCAGCCACATATGACGAACGAAACGCAATTAAAAATTTCTGTACTACTTCCCACAATTCAGGGCGGAGAGATGATATTGAGGGAGCCAGAACTCTTGGTATACATTTCTAAATTTTACTTTTAATTCTTCATTAGTTGTGAGTTCTAAGAGTTCTTCTTCTAAATTTGACGATTCTGCTGTATCTGCCTTCTATTGTGAAAGGGTCTAAAACCCATCTTGGTATATTCATATTTATTATATCCTTACATCGTTCTGTAATATCAATATGAAGAGCGTCCATGTGTTGGTAGTAAGTAAGTAAATCTTCCTGTTTTACCGATTATGCTGATAATGTCGCAAAGTGTTTGTATTCGCCTTTTCTTAGATTTCGTTGGCATAGAAGACGTTTTCCCACAAAAGAAGGTATGACTTTTTTGTTTTTATCAAATTCAACTTATCACCTTGAAATTATAAATTAACGTAATTAAGTATTTTAAAAGGGTCTGTCAAATAAGCGATGTCATTTTTGGACGCAATTAAGTTTCCGCGCAGTTCATCGTCTCTGTTTTCAAGGAAGTCTCGTACTGAGTCAAATAGATTGCAAAAGCCATTCAGACAGACGCCTTTTAAGAGACATTGTCCTTCTGCGTGCAGCAGCAAGCGATTATAGTATTCATCATTTTCACTATAAAGTTGCCCTAATAATGTCATTTAATGAATTGTTTAATTCATTAATTAATTGAATTACCGTGTTGACTGCTCTAATAACGTAATGGAGCGACGCATGCAGGCGTTCATTAAAATTTTTTGCAACCAAGTGCTGACGATAAATAACACAATGTACAGCGAGTACATTTGGTACAGCAGTACCAAGCAAGCATGTTTTAGATGCGCCATAAAACCCTTATGACGCCCCGTCATTGCTAGAGCACCATCTGTAGGAAATGAAAAATATTTTGAATAGGAATTTCTTTCTTTTGAAAAAAAAAAACGCGTATGGTATAAAATATGAATTCTCCCTTTGTATTAGCTTCCAATTTTTTTGCAAATAATAAATCTTGACAATTTTTTTCTTCTTTTATGAATCGGACGTAAGCCAAGAGTAGTGGTTCGTTATTTGGTAACGTTGATTCATCGAGTTGAATGGAAAATTTGGATGTCTTAAGTAATACATTATGATAGTTCAACGTCTTTAGCAGGAAAGAAGAATAGCATCGATTCTTCTTTCCACTGCATTATTACTCAAAGGAATTTTGTGATATCTGATGGCGTCTTATGATGAAGAACAGTTTCGTATAACTCTTTAACTGCCGGCATAATTAATTCCTCACCAATTGTGTGTGGTTTTACCGCTTTTGCGATGAATAATGAAATATTATATGAACTTCGTTATCCATCATTTTCTTGTTTAGAACCCGATGCAAAAATGTTTGATATAGTTAGTTGCTTTAAATATTTATTTTCAAGTTCTTGAAAATAGGATAAATCTTTGTCCTTTTTATCAGCATATATTTTAATCAAATGCTCTTATAGTCTAGAAGGCTTCGTGGCTTTATTTGAAAATACTTTTTGGCAACTTAAACACATAGGTAATTTCGTTTGTTGGCGATTGAGTAAATCCATATTTCAAATACTCAATGTTGTACTGCCGACATTTCTTTTTAGTTTTAGACATTTTGGAATTCACAATTTTGATGTATTAACTTTTTAATCGATTTATAGAAAGTTATAAAACTAATGGCTATAATGATTTCTTTACTTTATCAGTCATGCGTGAGTATGGATTACTGGCAAAGCACACAAAACAATAAAACATTAGAAGAGCTATCTCTGCCTTTCAAAGATTTGATTTCGAACACGCGTAATGGGATCGTTTTCATTTTTTGTCAAAACGGGACATTGAAAAAAAGTGCGCAACTGTATCACAAAAAATAAAATCACTGCTTGTTTTGTATGTTACATAAAGTAACGAACGAAACAAGCAGTGATGATAATTGTTGGAGATCGCCTTTTCGTTCAGACCTTCGATAGCAACTCTAAAAGGCTATCCAACCGACGATGCACTGGTAGGATGCTACGTCCTCGGGAAGACACTCGGCCGTTCTGCCGACTTGAAGGTGAAAAATGAAACACTGTTTTACACTTCTGCTGCCGATCTGGCTTATATGGAGTGAAATGGAGGCGCAGCACGACTAATGTGATTCTTTTGATGCATTTGAAGCGTGCATGCCATCAGCGCCACTTGGCCGCTCTTAACACCATTTCGCCGCGAGCGCGACGAGCGCGTGGCTAATGCGCAATAGGAAAGGGGCGGGGCGGGACGACAGCTTTTTAATTAATACAATCTATACATTACAATTATTTCTGACAATTACATTTTATAATTTACTTATGAACTAAGACATTATTTCTGATATTGATAAAAAATAAATGTTGATCGCCGACATCCTCCCTTCGCGAGTTATCGCCTTCATTTGGTGGTTCGGCGATTCGGTGATCACGTTAATACTACCAGGCGGGACGTGGGTCGCTTCAGTATGCCTAATTTGGTTTGAATTTCCACTATGCGCACCTTGTTGTCTCGTCCTGGTATCGTCTTGACGATTCGTCCTCGAGGCCAGAGTCCCCGTGGCATGGTTTTATCTGCGATCAAAACTGGATCCCCACCTTGGGTTCTAGGTGGCCAGCTGTAGATGTCTTCCCAATAAATTTGGCAGGTATTCCATGGACCATCGGTGCCAGAACTCGTCGGCTAATCGTTGTGCCGTCTTCCACGTGTACTGTCAGCGTCTGTTGCTTTAAATATACCTATCGGCGATATACCACAAGATCTTCCGATCAAGAGTGATTCGGTGTTAACGCTTCCCGATTTAGATCAGGTTCAACTGGTGTCAACGGCCGCGAGTTGACGATGTGTTCCACCTCCAACAATAAGGTGTGCAGCGTCTCTTCTCTTGGCTTGCGCTCTTTCAGGACGGCATACAAGGAGCTTTTATCGTTCTGATCATGCGCTCCCATGCTCCGCCATGTGTGGCGCGCCGGGTGGAATGAATTTCCATACTATTCGTTTTGCCGTTGCATACTTTTCCACTTCCATGCTGCTTCCTTTAATTCCTTGTTGGCCTTGGTGAAGTTGGTCGCGTTGTCGGAGTACATCACGGTCGGCGTGCCTCGTCGCGCCATGAAGCGACGGGTGCGAGTATGGCGGACGACGGCGTGAGACTGGCTGCTATCTCGAGATGAACGGCACGCGTGGTTAGGCAGGTGATCAACACACCCCATCGTTTCTCCGTCCTTCGTCCCACCGTGACGATCATCGGGCCGAAGTAATCTATCGCCGAGCAGTTGAAAGGTTCGTGAGCCTTCAACCGCTCTGCGGGCAGTTCTCCTGTTGCGGCGTCGTCGGTTTTCGTCTATATACTCTGCACCATTGACACTTGAAGATGCCCTTAACGGCGTTTCTGAGGCCGAATATTACGTATTTTGTCGAAGCTCGTTAATAACTGTTTCGTGATTTCCATGCACATTTTGGTGCGCGTTTTGTATCAATAGCTCGGTGATACGATTTTTCGAGTCGAGTATCACAGGCCGTTTACTTTCTGCGTCTAGACTTTGATGTCGGTCTAAACGCCCAGTAGCGCGCATTACATCATCTTGGTCGAGCTCGACGCACATGTTTCTCAGTTTAGACTTTTGGGCATCGGTTCTCCTTTTTGATACATCGAAGTTCGTCGCCGAAATTGTCTCTTTGTGCCTTCTGGAAGAGTAACTTTTCCCTGCATACAAATATTTCGACGTCAATTCCACTATTTGCCTATTCTTGGCTTTATCTAACGTGTTCGAGCGCTTATGGGATTTCTTTCCACGCTCTGTAGTAAACGGGCAGGCAGCACGCAATAAGCGATCGTAACTCGAAAATCGATACGGGTCGGGCACGGGTGCGATCGGAGTTTTTCGCGTATTACGTTTACCGCTTTCGTTTCGATTATTTCCTCAGATTGGTCAATAGTGTTGATTCGGTTCGAGGCCAATCGGAAGGACAGCTTAACAGGAATTTCGGACCTTTAAACCAGCGGTGTTCCGATGAAAATTCGTTAGGCGGGTCTCGCGTGGCGTCGTCGGCGACGTTATCCTTAGACGGAACCCACCGCCAGTTCTTTGCACTACTCGTCTCCTCGATCTCGGCTAGTCGGTGTGCCACGAACGGTTTGAATGACCTAGGATCCGCATTTATCCAAGATAGGACCGTTTTCGAATCGGTCCAGTACGTCGTGTTCGTGATTCGACTGTTCATTTCGCGCTTGACCGAAGCAGCGAGTCTACAGCCATTACGGCGGCCTGTAGTTCTAAACGTGGTATCGATACGGGTTTGAGGGGCTACCCGGCTTTCGCCGCCACTAATGCGACGTGCGGCGGTTTTGATTTTCTCCTAACGGCCGAATATGCCTTTTCACTCGCGTCAGTGAAAACGTGAAGCTCCCCTTCGGTGTGATACGGAGTTACACCTTGGAATCTCGAGTTTATCTAATTTTTCAAATGAGATAACCATTCGCGCCATTCTTTATCGCGTTCTTTGCTTAATTCGTGGTCCCAATCGTTCCTATCTCGCCATATGTTTTGTATTAACATTTTCCCTAACACCGTGATAGGTGCCGCGAAACCTATAGGATCGAATACGGACATTACGGCGCTAGTGACTTCGCGTTTAGTTGGCGGACGATATCCTTGAATTACTTCGCGGGGACAGTTTCGTAAATTTAACGAAAACTCAACGTGTCGTTTTCGTCTTCAAATGAGACCGAGCGTACGTTCTGTATGATCGCCTATAGAGCGCTTTCTGCTCTCGCCTCAGGCTCGGTCGCGACGAGTGCGTCGGGCTCGTTGCTGGCCCAACCCTTAACTGAAACGCTGCAGCTTTGTGTATTTCATTAATTTCGAATATCGTTCGCGTCGCCGTTTCGATGTCTGGAAGGCTTGTAAATAATCGTCCATGTAAAATGCTTTTCGATAGCTAGCGCGGCGTCGGGATACTTATCGGCGAACTCCTGTGCGTTTTATTTTTACGTCGCGGAGCATGGTGAGGACGAAGCGCCAAGATGAGCGAGTTCATTCTGAACTCCTTGGGCTCTTCGTTCTCATTTTCCCTATAGGAAGCGCAAACTATCTCTGTCTTCCTCGCGAATTTTCACCTGTAAAACATTTCCCTAATGTCGGCCACGACCGCTACGCGGCCTTCGCGGAATCGTAGTACCGAATAACGATTGCAGTAAATCCCGGGCAGCGTCGTTCAAACTACGACCGGCGGTTCTCGCCGCCGCGTCAAAACAAACGTATTTTACCCTTGGGGGTGAACTACGGCGAAGTGTGGTAAATACCATGTTCGCGCGCGGGCGGGTTCGGCGTATCGTTAAAGTTGGCTATCTGTAATTTGTATTCATTGTATTTTATTTTTCTTAAATTTCTAAATTACATAATCGTTTTCGGCATATCGTTTGTTGTCGGGCATTATTTCGTTGTCTGTTTTCCATATCAGACCGATTTCGAAACGACCGTCCGGTAGCCTTCGGCTAGTATCGTCCAATACTTTTAACGCCCTTTGCTCTAGATCGTTCGATGGTTTCTTTGCCTCGATTCCTAAACATTCTATGCTAAAGTTCTCCTTGATTAATTTACCTATTTCATCTTCCGCCGACGGTTCGCGCGCGATATAATTGATCACGTGTGGGCGGGCGATGCCGTTCTCCCGGCCGTGCAATACCCATCCCAATTTAGTGTACGAAGCGGCCGGTTGATCTCGGTTCTTTTGGACGACTTCGCGTGAAACTATCAAATGCCAATTATCTTGGCCTATCAATATAGTAGGACGTGCCTTTTCGTAAGACAATTCGTCCTCGAGTTCGTGTAAGTGAGAGTATTGACGCACGGTGTCAAGATCGATCGTTTGCGGAGCCAATTGCAGTTTGTCTATCACTAGCGCGTTCATTGATTCAATATTACGTTCAAACTTTCCCTTAATCTTTACTTTGAGGCGAAACGATTCGTCATAATCTAACCGTTTGCCCCCTACCCCTTCGATTCGCAATGTTTCGTGTTTTCCCGGTGGCGCTATTTTTAACGCGACGTCTCGTTCGATGAGGGTCGTCGTCGAACCCGTCGAGGCGCATAAGTTTCGAGTCGACCGAGCGGTCCCGATATTTCGACCGGTATTATCTTAAGGAACACTCTTTCTTTTTAGGAGTACGTTGATCGACGAGATCTGCCCGTTGGTCTCGTCTGTCGATGCGCGATCTTGATGCAGTAACTTGTGATGCGTCTTTTACATCCATCTTTACCGCACGGTCGCGCCCGGCATTCTGATCGGTAGTGAGTGTTAGAAGACATCGGAAACATACGTGCTTTCTTCGCGCGTTCCCATCTTTCGTCTATGGGTAACGCTGTGAAAGTTGCACAATCTTTCAAATAATGTTCTTGCATATTGGACATGATTTTTACTATTTTTATCGAAGGTTCGCCTTCTTTCGTCGTTGGTTATGATCGCGGTGGTTTCTACTCGCGGTTCCCTATGCCTGTTTTCGTTGTCGTTATCGACATCGCTATCGTGTCATATGCGGTCGCATTTGTCGGCCTACGTTTGAATTCGTTTCTTTTATAAAACGATCTTCTTTTCGCGTTTCACAAGTTCATATACCCGCATTGGTCGTTCATTTCCTGTAAGAAACGCGATATCTTTAACATGTCGGGTTCATTTTGGTTACAGTGCGCGTTGAACTCGAACCATTTGTATTTCATGTATAAATTAAGTTTATCCACGATTTTATTTACTAGCTCGGGTGAGTACAAATATTGCGGTTTTCTAAGGCCTTGATCGAGGCTACACAATTTACTATTTTACTTGCAAAGACGTTCATATTTCGTCCGTCCTCGGCGAGTTTGGGCATCTTTTAATATTTTCTAGTTCGTTTAATATCAATATTTCCGGCCGACCGAAATACCTTTGTAATGAATCAGGTATATCGTCTGCGCGCGCGGAATACAACAATGACTTTACGTTTCCCGCGCGTCGCCCTTCAAGGCTTTACGCAGACGTGCCACGTTCTGTGACTCAGTGAAATGACATTGCGTGTCCCTATATACGGTTCTAAACGCGATCCATTCATTTATTTCACCGTAGAAGTTCGGTAATTCATGTAAGTATTTTGGTGGCGCCGGTTTTGATCGCTCCTAAGAAACGATAACGCGTCGGTCAATGCCCGAGTTAGATTTTCCGTTTCGCGGCGGAGCGCGCGAACGTGTTCGTTTGTCCGCGTTCCCTTATCCCCCAGTTTCGTCGGCGGTCTGAGATTCGAACGTGGTACGAGAGCGGTCCGTCGGTATTTCGACCGTTTCGTGGCACGTATCTAAACATTCTTCGTCGTCATACAGTTGACCTAAAGCGCGGTCTGTTTTCGCGAGTGCTTTCGCGGCGCGTATTTCGCGTAATTCCAATTCTTGCAACCGGCGTGTTGCTTCTAATTGTAACCGTTTATTGTGCGATTTTTAGAGTGTCCGCTTTGTTCGACGGATCGTCGCGCGCGCGTCGACTGATCGTCGTTTGTGACGTCACGCGGGTGACTCGTTTCGCGGGATGCGCCTGTGCTGCCGCCGTTCGAGTATGTCGCGTCTGTCCCTGCACTCCACGTGTTCGTTTCTGTAGATGTGGTGTTGCCAGGGAATCAGTTTTCGTTCGGGTATCTTCATCGCTATCATCATTGCCGCGTGGTGACGTGCGCGTCTTCCCTGACCTGGTAGTTACGCCGTATTGCTCCATTCTTCTTTGACGTGGGAGGATGTTTCCCTATCGGTCCCTAACAATCCTAGGTGAGTACTACCGCGGTGATTCACCCAGGGATGGATCGTGGTGGGGCGGTGAGGTAGGAACTACTCAGCAGAGGGATGTGCGTGTCACGGGTGCCTACTACCGGTGGGGGTACAACCGGCAGCGGTGCGTGCCTACAGTCCGGCCCTACGTACACCTTACTGACGTAGTCGAGCTTATTCGTGCCCTGAAAGGACTACGGCAGACTCGCTCGTTAGCCTGCACCGCCGTCGATAACAGCGTTGCTCAACTACACAGCCTAACACCGCTAGGTGGCTTGCGTGAGCTCGCAGCGCTTCTGCTGCTATGAATCGAGATCTTCGATTTTCGTAGCTCACTCGCCTCGTTTCTTCTTTGCTTCACCTTCTATCTTCTTTTTCCTTCTTCCTTTGTTCGTAGATCCGGCTCGAAGGACCACTGTTGGAGATCGCCTTTTCGTTCAGACCTTCGATAGCAACTCTAAAGGCTATCCAACCGACGATGCACTGGTAGGATGCTACGTCCTCGGAAGACACTCGGCCGTTCTGCCGACTTGAAGGTGAAAAATGAAACACTGTTTTACACTTCTGCTGCCGA
>BGZK01003585.1:0-22565 GCA_005406025.1 Eumeta japonica
GTTTATTAACGATCGATTTAACAGATTTCTTGTCAATTTCATAGCATATTTTCTCTACAAATTTTTTTTCATAGCAAGACACTGTACTTACAGACATGTGTTAAAACTTTATCACATGGCCATCTCCATCCATCCACCAGAAGTCATCTGGTTATAAATAAATAATGTTACCCTTGCTAGACCGAGGCGGGTCGCTACTTTTAAATATTTGTAAACTACCCTGAGAATGACTTTGACATGCTCTCATGACGTGTGCAGCACCACGGGACGTACGAGGAGCTGCAGAAGGACATCTTCTCGCTGTCGCAGATGGGCGGCGGCTTCTACCCCGTGCCGCAGGGCTTCTCCATGGGCCACGGCGGCAACATGGGCGCCGTCGGCATGCGCCAGGACGCCATGGGTTAGTGGAAAGAATGCACTTTTTGCCAAACTCACCTCCAAGCGGAGTGCATATATTCCATTATTTGATAAAATTAATATTATTGTTTAAATAAATTATGTAGATATTATAAACGGCTCTCCGAGAAATTTGTATAAAATTTAATCCTAATTTCTTGTATAGAATTAAATCATGATTACTAATAACGATATACACTTATGTAGGAGCTGTCTGAATCTACGGACTGGCTGATGAGTGTTTTAAATTTGTATTTAAAACACTCATCATATATATTGTAGTAGTAGGTGACATAGGGGGTATCCGACCTCCCTGCTTGCATATGAGGGTTCGCGGGTTCGCGTTCAGTTTCAAATTAGAATAGAATAAAACATTCGAATCCGAGCTCGCGCGTAACAATTGAGTAGAACTAGAGAGAAGTACAGAGAAAGGGGACGAGGGCTGATGCCCGAGTTTACAAGTTTTATAGTAATGAAGAGTGAATTGTTATAAAAAGTTGATAAGTAAAAGTATAGAAATAATAGAAGGAAAGATTGAAGTACTGGTTAATAAACATATCGATCTAGAAGGAATATACTCTTTAATTTCGAACACTAGAATCTTTGGTCTTCTTAAGAGACTTACCTCTCGTCGAGTTGAATAGAAAACAGAAGAGCTCTACAATATATATATTGATATATATATATATATATATCTTTAGGCGCACAAAATTGATACAAACGTTGCAACAATACATGTAATTTTAAACAAAATAATAACGTAAACAGACTTAAGGCTCTTTTTTTACATATATTTTGTATTAAGTATTACAAATATTTGTATTTTAATATTTTAAAGAGAAAGACATATCGTTACCTGACAGAAATCCTGACTGACAAGTATAGCCACCAAAAGACAGGACGGCAATATATTTTTCCTCGTGCTTTGGTTCTTTTTGGAGCTAGAGAATAATATATTAATACTTATACTTTGAGGCTATATTTACGTTCGACATCAATTCGATTCGATAAATTTATTTATAGTATTATCCAAAAACTAGGCCTGGTGGTGTCAATACAGAAATTATGAGACTCTATTTAAAACCATTATATAATGTAGGTTTTAGATTCGGTCGTCCCGCAGCGCCACCTTAAGCTTTTTGTATTAAAAAGCACATCTTACTTTTTCCAAAATGATATCTCGTTCGTCTAACATTCATTAAATCAATTTCATTAAAATGTATATCCAAACTTGAAATGTTACTAATAGATTGTTAATGGACTACTTTATTGAATATATAAAATAACATTTTTATTTCAAAAAAGTCATATTGCACTTAATTGTAGAGCGCTACCATTTCTGATATATACCATATTATACCTCTCTTTGCTACTGATCTCTTGAAATGCGACGAAAGCTATTAAAAGGAAGTAGGAAAGACGCGCACATTTCAAATTATAGTACAACGCACGAAAATCTGCCGTTCTAAATTGCCCGCGAATGATGCAATGCGCGGGTTCAACGCTCCCCGAACCCTTCATTTCTCGCCCCCGCGTTCCTATTTTACGCTATTGCGACGCTTTCGTAACAAACTTCACAGCAGCGGCAGAGTTTCGCGCGTTAAACTGTATTATATAATTATAGGTTTCTTTGGAGCGCTGGGTACAATATCGTATGAGTTACAGTGTATAAGAGAGAGGGGCGAAGGGGAGAGAGAGGAGAGAAAAAGTAAGAAGACACAACTGACAACCGTGCATTTCTCAAAATACCATAAAATAATTATCTATAATTTAAATTAAATAAATATATATAATATTTATGTACTGAATAAATATAGTTGGTATATTCATACAGTGTATAAATATACGAATTCATATTATGTGAAAGTTAGTAAAGTAAAATATAATTAAAAAATTCTACATTAGTATAGTGATAAGTACCGTTTTCGATCATAATTTTAGGTTAATTCTTTTTTTCATGTTGAAAAGTCCTTTTAAAATTAGTATAAAATTATATAAACATTAACACATTAATTACAAATATGATAATGCCCTACTCTGTCAACAGACAACATATAAGATATACAAATATTTTCAAAAAAACGTTTTCTCGAAAAATATATCGTTGGCGACTACTATAAGACTCGTTATATTCTCTTCTAGGAAATTTGTTAACTATAAAATGTGCTATATTGAAACAGATAAAATAATGTTTATTCAATTTAGTCAAAATAATATGCTTCATATTTTAAATACACCGTATCCATGGAAAGCAATATAAATGTTGTAGCATTTATGTATATAGTTCTTATAATATGTAAGCATACAGTTAAGCATTACGATACAAACACATAACTGAGCACTACAAAACGCAGTAACTCGCTAACATCAATAGTCTAATTAAAATTAGCCTATCTTAAATACTTTAACTGATACCAGTGCAATATCTAGGTATATTGATATTAACATTATTATTTATAATCATCTGCAAACATCCTTACACGTAAGGTATTACATACATTATACCATAATACAAATTATAAAATAATACACATTATAAAATAATACACATTTGTAAACAGTCAGAATATTAAATTTACGTATTTATAAATTGAAATTATTTATAGTAAAGTTACTATAATATTTTGGATTGTTACAATCATTACTTTTAACGCTTTTTAAATAATATATCACAACTATACAATATTCTATGTGTTTACCACGCAAGAAGGTAGGTAGGTACCTATCCACTTCAAATTTAACTCAACACATACCTAATACCTATGAATAACAAACAATGATTAAAATATTTTTTTTTAGTTATCCTATACTTAGGAATATGAAGAATGAAATGAAAAATATTAGACTATTTAAAAGTCAATCAAATTATTACGATAATATAATGTGTTACAATTATTGTTATTTTTGGAATCGGTGTCTTTTGCTAAGTATATTGTAGTGTTTCCTTGGCTAGCACCTGGCTCACAATTTAATATGACTTTTAAAAATAAAAAAACGATTCTTATAATTTTCTTTAAACATAAAGACATGATCATTGCTTGGTGGAGAATTTCTACCGATACAAAAAAACAACTACCATCTAACATTCGCTTTCGCTTTTCGGTCGCTTTCACGTATTTAGTTATATACTCTTTATAAAATTTATCAATATACCCACAAAACACTTATTTTTAATTATATTTTTGGACGGTTTCTTTGATTTCCAAATGCCGTAAATAAATACAGTAAATATTGTAACCGTAGATTAAAGACCAAGAATTTGTGTAAGTACTCTCAACAATTTGTCATTCAATTTGACGCCATTTTGTGTACGGGGAAGCCATTAGACCGAAGTAATTCGGCAGTTGGACAGCTTATATCAAGTTTCGATTAGGAACGTCAAGGCAATTAAAAAGTTTCTAAAACTGCGGACTGACGATCGCAGTCTCTTGGGCGCTTCAAAGAAATATTCCCCGAAATAATGGGAAAAGTTCTCGGCGATGCGACACCGTTGCGACCTTTTTTTTCATTAATTCGAGATTTTTTTTTCATAACATATTCTGGTTTATTTATGAAAGGTCATCTATGAGGTTTATTATTGTGGGATATTAAAAAAAAACAGTTCTTTTTTCTCATTTTTGTCTACTTTTTTTAACATTAGAAAAATATTAATTATATTATTTTTCGTAAAATGAATTACGAAAAATTCATTGATGATATATATTCTTAACTTACTGCACATAATTAAAAGAATAAATATATGATTTTCAAAAATCTAAATCGTTTTGAGCTTTACAATTTCTCAAATGCTTTGACTAATTATAAGACTTATACACATGCACACAGACAGATAATCAGTTGATTATAGACAGCCATGTATTTTATCAAGGTAAACCAAATCTTATAAAAAATCGATCAAACATTGTCTAGTTACATACATAAGACAGACAAACATTAACCTATATTTACACGCACACAAAATGTAATCCCATTTAATGTTGCTTATTAGTGTACATGCACCACATTTACCTTCTTTAAGATTAAAACTGCGTATTGCTAATTTCTAGATCTTAGGCGCGAATTGAAAGGTCAACCTTTAGAGAATCGAATAAGAGTATTATTCGATGAAAATAGGGCTAAACTCCTAATATTAGTACAACAACATAAAAGTTTTGTTTTTAAAAGGAGAATAACGATGCAGTATTTCAAAAAACGGTAGCTGCCAGTGTGTAATTGCTAGCGTTTATGAAGTTCATGACTATTGTTAATATTATGAGAAGAATCTATGTATATGTATCATTTAGCTAAATTATTAAAATACGATGAATACATGACATCCTTTTCTTTTGTATTAAAATTTTCAAATTTTCTTGTACTCCTAATCGGATTAAATACAGTTTCTGGAATCGACCTTGTCCAAGAATTATGGATTAGTTTTCACATCAAGAGATTGGTTATAACTAGAAATAAAATTATTTTTCTACAGAATTAAATCTACTTTTATATTAAGATTGCTAATTAAAATCGATTCAAAAGCCGTGGTAACCGAGTTGACAGAGTAAGAGAACTGGGTTCGAATCCTCAATATTGGTGATCAATCATTTGTTCCGTGGCTAGCGAAGCATCCACAGCTGTCAGTCCCGAAGATCACCACATCAATATCAATTAGCGTTAACATGCCCAAGCCTCACCGACAACGATCCGAGGGCTCCTGTATTACGAGTATAAGACTATTGGACCGATGAGCTCGGTCATTAGAACTTAGTCCTACTTAGTTAGAACTCGGTCATAATGACTAAGCGTCTCCATCTGATATGGTATAGAATGCCTCTACAGTACCATGATATAGCTGTACCGCTGGACTGTAAAAAATATAACAAGTCATGCCACTGAATTGTTATGTTTTCTCAATAGTCGCTAGAGTGCGCTTTGTCTCTTCATATACGGAGATCAAACAAATATTTCTACCTTGACACGCCTTCTAAATAAAATCGGTAAATGACAACTTTAATTCTATTTTCTAATACATTTTCGCATGTCGTTAATACAAATTTAATATCAAAATTAACAACTCGCTCCCCCCCATTCCGCGCCCGAGAGCTTATATAAAATTCCGCTGTAGCGTGGTAATGCGGGAAAAATCCAGCAGCCGAGGCTAATACAGCGGCGGGCGTAGCGAAAAAATGCGAGAGGCATCATACCATGGAGCTATTCTAATCAGAAAATTTCCAGTACATTTACCGTGACGGCGGCGGGCGGCGGCGCGCTCGCGGCGCCTCGGCAAATGTCTTATTTCCTGCGGCGAGATTGCATCTTGAGAAAACTCGAGGGTTGATCCCGTTTCCACCCTCACTATCTCCTCTTATATATATATATATTTTAGGTGCACCCCTTCTCTACCTACTGTAAATTGTGAACGAGCCGCGCGGCCCCTGCCGGCGATGTTTTGTAGCGCTACCTACGACGGTGCTTCTAATCGCTTGTACTCATTGAATTATTATATCTAACTAATCGGTGCAACCAGCTTCGAATGAATTTTAAATTACTCATTAAATGTCGATCGTCGTCCGCTTCGTCAATGTCGCCAAATAATAAATTCTTCTTCGAACGATATCAAAAAAATACATTTCGAAATACGGTTAGTATCACTACACGTCAAACGACGATAGCGTGCTAGCTCGATCAATACGTTTCCCCGTTTTATCGTGAAAATTTTGAAAAAGATCGGTCTTTAGTTAAGATGGTTGCCCTAATCAGCTATCGCATATGTGACATAATCGACAAACTACCGGTATACCAGATGCGAATAAAATTGATCTATCATACCACAAATCCAGTCCTTCAATGGGAATTTTTGTCAGTTATCCGTACAATTATCAACATTAAAAGTAAAACGATTCAACCACCGTACTGCGGTAAAATTACAAAACATAATGTGGTATTTAATGACTAATTCGTTTTTGTTTCTGGGGAAAAGTTTCACCTAACGTGATGTCTTTCTTCCAAGCACTTAATTATAGATTGCAGAAATATGTTATATAATATTACGAATATGAATATCAAGAAACGTTTCTCCATATAGGACATACTATTTATTACATCAACATTTATAATATTAATTCCATAATATACTTAATCAAGTTTAACGAAACGACTTATATTCGATTCACCATAGTCAATATATGTGTATATATCTATATATTAATACAAACGATAAATTCTATTAGTTTGTTATAATAATAATACATATTGTAATTAGCATATTTGTAATTTATGCCTTCTATTTCTTAAAAATCTATTTTAACTGCCCCAATTTGTAAGTCTAAGTGCTTTTTCTACGACCTCCTCTTGCACTCATGTTAAAGTCCCTTTTAAGACGAATTTCGTCTCTGATTGTAAAATTTTGTAAAAGCGACTTTTTGTTAAAAACAAAATAAAAATGTAGGTAGCGAAAATGTCACTGAACACCATACCGACTGGCAACACCGAAACCTCAATACGTACACAATTAATTCAATCTCACGACCTCCGCAGGAATGAGCGCCGAAGACGAATGGTACAATAAGTCGCTGTCAGCGCTGCGGATGAACAGCGGCCACCACGCGAACCTCGCCGCCGCGCCCATGCTGCAGTACCAAACCTAATCGTTGCTCCACGGCGCCGACTACGCGCCGGTCGGGCACGACTATGCGCCGACATAGCTACGGAACCTAGGGTACAGTATTCCAAATGTCAGGAGGACGACAGCTCGGAGCGAAGGACCCGATATAAAGAGTGAATGGAAATGTGGTCGTCTAGACTTCGGTCGGTTACACCTTGTTTGACGTTTTTCGCATTAACATAAATATCGCTGTTTAACGAGATTGATGATTTATCAAATTTTATTTCAATCATTGAATTCGAGACTACATTAAAGCTACATCTCGAACTCTATCCAGGGCAACACGAGACAGTCTTGCAAAAAGCTTGGTAACACTAGGTACGTTTGTGCAGCTATGGGACAATATATATATCGATATTTAGTTAGGGAAAATTGAATGCAGATACTAGAAACGCGTTTAGTTACGTGCCATTGGACAGACCTCTTTCGAAATTTTGGCTACATCTATTTAGGCGTAAGTCATTGAAAATACATCCGTTCAACCGTACGTCTTCATTTGTGAGACGGTTCCAAATACAATGAATTAAATAACTTTAATACACTCAACTCAAATGTTAAGTTGCGGTTTATTTATGTAAAGCATTAATTTTTTTGATAAATACAAAAAAAAATAGTAGTTTCATCCAAGCATGAAGCGCGTTAAAGAATTTCTTCTGGAAGATTGATTTAAGCATAAAGAAAAGACTCGTTAAATTTTCTTCGTTGACGCGTTTTTGAATTGTAAACAAATATATCAATAAATACGGATTATTTAAAAAAATCTGTGATTATCCAATAAATTTATAGCGACTGCGATCAAAGCAAAGTTCTGAGATGAATCGAACGCATTGCTTATGTCGATGCACGTTTGTAATTATGATTTATCACATTATAGTCTTGTCGAATTCCGTTTGTAATTTTTGACAGGAATGATAATCATGTCAAAAATTCCAAATGGACCACATGCTATTGGAACAAATATTTATTGGTGTCAAAAATAAATTATATATAATAAATTTTCAATGTACTAACCTAAATGTGGTTGTCCGTGTTATAATTGTGGACCACCGACTGCCCACTATTAATTATTTTTTTACAGATTTGTAAAATTCATGCCTCAAATCTCTCATACTATTATTTACTCTTTTCACCTGTACTCTTATATGAGATTCCCTCGAATTTTCTGCGTATTTTTCTAATTGTCCTCTTAGTTCAAATCTTAAAATAGATTTTTTTTGCATTCTACAAATAGCACATGACTCCTAAGCCTTTGCATCAAATACAGAATTGGCGTTTACATTGTATGAAATGTAATACAAGTTAATTGAAATATATTACAATACAAAATAATATAACATAGGTTAAAGCTATTCGCTAGAAGCAAATAAAATTTTGTATGAGCATTTTTAATATTATTTTCATGATCAAATATGTTAAATACTGTGAAAACGCAAGTATTTATTTGAATAAATAAATACTTGCGTATTTAAATAGATAAAATTTTTCATAGTAAAATGATTTTTTATATGTAATAAGATATGGTTCTAAAAGCTATAATATATCGTACGTATATATTTATAGCAAAAGACATATTCACAAATTGACGAAACCTCCCAAGAAATAAATAAAGGAATATGTACCCGCTTACAGCGAATCGGCTCGTTTGTTTGCTCTAAGATATAAATCTTTAATAAATCGACGCACGACCCCTCGTGTCTAGTCAGTACGTACAAAGTAAGTTATTGATTTATTTAAAATTATTTGTTTCTTGAATATATTATTCTTAATATAAATTAAAGTAATTGTACAGTAATTTTAACAGCCCGTATTTTTTGTCGTTGTTGTAATTTATTCAAATAGTCCATGAAAACGATGTAAATAGGTCTATAGTTTTTAATATATCAAATTGTCATAAACTAGTACAATAGAATAACTTCTTATAGATCAATTTGTCTATACGTAATTAAACTACGTATATAGTTTGTTACATATTATTATTATTTCAGGTAGGTACAGATGTATATTTCTTACAATATAACATTAAGCACTTTTAAGAAAAATATTATAGATTTTTTTTTTACCATATTGTTTCCTAATATAATCTCTAATCATATATTATTCGCCTATTTTTTAAGAAACGAAAGTTCTTATGAAAACTTACATTTTTAAATATTAATGAACTATATGCATCGTTTTCACATGAAGATTGAGGATCTCGATAGCCTTGTGTAAATATTAACAATTTTGCATGATAGTTCAATAAGGTGTTGCCAGCTCAACGATATTTTAAAATTTATCTAAGTATTGTCTAGCCAAATGTAATAAAAACCAGGCCACAGTTTTTTTTATATGTTAACTACTTGCAACACTTGAAAAGGTTTCCATCATAGATTTATGACCGATTTCGTGATACTGAATTACAAAAAAAGTATCAAAACGCCCTTAAAACAATCAACGTATAAATATAACACAGTTTGTAGGTAATTTGCTCTAAATGTTTACGATATTGTCTATTCTTTAAAAAGTACAAAATATTTACAAAAAATATATTCTGAAAATTTCCATTTTAAAAAACTAACTGCGGCTATGTATATTTATAAGCATAATTACAACATTATGTTATGTACTCGGGATTCTCTTTTAAATTTTCTCATTTAAGAATCGAGGATTAAAAAATATCTTTTTATTCTTTTAAAAAATACAAACAAAATTAGAAATCTTTAATGTATACATCATTTTTCCCCAGCCTAGATTTCTGGAAGTGCCACTTAGTAAAGTCTAAAAAATTCATGATAAAAATGAAATGTATATTTAATTATTTGTGCTAGGTTTGCACTATATCTATAATAGTTTTGGTCTAAGAACCGCCATTAGAAAATAATACCCTCATCTGTTAATTGAATCGAATAATGTTTTAAAGGCAGATAACAATATTATAAATTTATGAGAACAGTGTCCGACACCGTAGTCCTGCTGCTACTAACATTAATTATATAGTTTTTTTTATGTAGTCAGCAAATAATTTCACGGTTACTGCCAGCTATAAATATATTTAGAATTTTGGAAATTTTACGTACGTGTAAAATTTTTTAATTAATAGATGAAAGAAATAAGTTCGGTTTATCTACTTGTTTACACCTAGCTACATGTAACTGTAGCAGACTTAAGGTGTAAAACATAATATTCGAAAATTTTGTACTTGAGGTGTGCAATTAACATAAGAAGTAAGCAAAAATTAATTAATGTTAGTAGCAGCAGGACTACGGTGTCAGAAATTGTTCTCATAAATTTATAATATTGTATCCGCATGTAAAACATTATTTGATTCAATTAACAGATGAGGGTACATTTTTGTAATGCCGGACTTTAGTCTGTTTTGTTATATAATAAAATAAAATAATTACAATACCATAATCAACTCTCGGCTGCATTTTTTTAGTAAAAAGAAAATCAAAATACGGTAATGTATGCACAAAATGACTAACTGATCGAGTCCTGTACAACTCCTTTTAAAAACAGACACCCTATCGATTTTTCTCAAGAAATGGTTAACTATAAACAATTCTATTGCAAATTATCACTTACAATGGTACTTGTCCACCATCTAAAATCGAGATTGTGAAATAAAAGTATAAAATGTTGTATTCCAAATTAATACTTGCATACTTGTTTACGATCTAAAATACAGACAAGAAAATATGAATATTATGTTACTTTAGTTCCAATATTAAAATATGGACGTTCTTTTATAATCAAACATATTCCTAAAATTTTTCCAAGTAATACAAAAAAGTTTTAAAACTTGAACTTCTTTTCGGCTTCGAATGACTTTTCTTTGTTGGTTCGTCGCCTAAACTCTGCTAAACAATATACATTTCGACAATTATAATATTCATTTTCCATTTTGTCAACGAATTAAAATAAATATTTAAACTGCTGTGCCCAAAACGGAAAACGATTAAGCATTATAGGTATTTAAAAATAGCAATAGTTAAAAAAGAAAATCTGAAATACAATTGAAAATATGTTATTTAGTAAATAATATAATTATAATATAAATAATAAATACGAGATAAAATATAGACAATAGCAATTCATGTATTATTTAGTTTTTTTATTTCAAATATTAAAGTTATGATGGAAACCTAGTTTTATGTATGTCATGAAAATCTGATATGTAATTTACTGTTATTTATGTGATTTTTATCAGCACTGATATTTTTTTTTGTGAAAAGAGCATTTTTTTTTTGCAAATGTAACTTCAAACACAAAAACCATATCAATAATCTAAGACTGTTTCCAGTGTATTTTTCAGTAGGTGGCCGTTTTGTGAATTCATGTAAATATATGAATTAAGAAAATCTGTCTAAATAATGAACATGTGTAAAATTAATTAAATTATTTAAAAGCATTTCTTGTTTATTAATTTCCTTTGTTTGTCACACTTAAAAATTGTATAGCTAAGTTACTTATTTAACAACAAAATATTATATTTTTTTAATTTCGAGAAGCAAAACGGTATACCACATCACAGTCTCCCATTCTCACCGTCTTTTTAAGATCATATCAGTTCCCTCTTTAGGTCCATTTTGAGAATAGAGTTTACAGTAAAATCAATATCGAAATTTTAAAATTGTATGTATTTAAAATAAAATATTACGAAATATAACTTCGAGCATCCAAATCATCACATAATATGGTAAACTAACTTTTACCTGCGGTTCCGCTCTTAGTAAAAATTCCGATCTTAGTGAGCGTCTACATCCCCAAAAGTATAACTATGCCGAATATATTAGTACCTTCAAATTTAAATATGTTAACGAGAATTGCTCACTTAAGGTAATTAAATATACTATATGAATGTGATTATGTTTGTTAAATAAAACGATTTATCAATCTAGATAAAATTAAATGAATTTAACATTTATTGAATAAACTTACAGAACATTAACCAAATTAAAATCGAATCAAAATACAAACAGAATACAAATGAAGTACTACTAAGGCATCATAAATAATAACAACTTTTTTTGCAAATGAAAAATCGCTTAGTCACAAGATTCTCGAATATGAAAATAGGACTAATACAAATGACGAACGAAAAAGAAAAACTCAACCGAAATTTAAATACAAAGAAAAATGAACGTAATTCAATTTATTAGTATGCACGATTTCGTACCAGATATTTTTAGTACCTAATACATGATTACGTAAGAAAGCAATATTCATATAAACGATTGTTTACAAAGAAATCGATATATTCGATATTTTTCAATCCCAAAGTCACATTGGTTTTTTTAGCGGGACATTAAATTCTATTCGACATCATTTGCAACCGTAAAAGTCCTGCCTCAGGATCGGCGTGCTATAGCGGTCGCCGTCCGCGCCGCGGTCGTGCAGGTAGTGGCCGATGTGGTCCAGGACGTTCCTCTCGCCGGCCGACCGGCTCCACAGCGATCTCACTTCGGCGCGCAGGCGCATCCACGCGTTTTCGGTGCAGTTCTGTATTAAAAATTGCATCTTTCGAATTGGAGATTCCATGCAAAAAACAACGTTGTTCGTTGTTTCCATATCGATATTTCATTGTTGTCGTGCCAGATATTAAACATTTCATCTCACTGATGCTACGCCACTTACCGTCTCAATAATCTTTATATTCCACTCTGACACATTTGGCCCTTAAGCCCCCCACGCTGGTCCGACATGCCTCGAGAGCTGCTAACGGTCGGAAACGACGACTTTAGCGTGCTCTCTGAGGCACGCAGAGAGATGCATTAATTTGACTCATATTAAAAAAAAACCTACTGGTCATAATCGAACCCGACACCATCCGGTCCGATGTCAACCCTGTTCGCCGCTAAACCACCGTCGTTCCGATATTTTATAGCACTTATTGAACCGTTCATCAAGCTGTAGTGGCAGTTCAAAGAAGATTTTGATTTAGGTCTACATCATTTGAACAATCATTCATAATAAGTCTTTACTATTCATCGGTAAATCATCGCAGCCCTTCTAGCGATAGCCGATTCGAGTGCTCAGCGACTTGCTGTCGAACATGAAGGTACGATCGGTTCGTTTTCTGACGATAATAGAATCGCTCGGCGATATTTGAATATAGTCAGATTAAAAAAATTGTTCTTTACCTCGAAACGAATTTATCATCGTCTTGGTGACAATGATTGTTAACAAACTCCCGCGCTGCAAGAACCAGCTTGAAAGGCATGAAATTAAGACTTCAAACTAAGATAAAACTATGGTAGTGGATGCCCTTGCAAGTGGCGCGACCTCAACTACACACCGGTTGTAATAGGATCGAATTGAACTGTATTATTTAATGTCTTTTGTTCCCTTCATCGTGCAGGCAAATTAGTAAAAAAATAATTTATGTTATTTTAGTTTAACAGTTGTTGCCTAAATTTAGCTTTAATGTACAAATATTATAGACATTTTTCTTTGCATTTCAAAACTACTTTAACTAAAATTACCAGTTGTTCGTTTCCCGCTGTTCCGACAATATCTCGTACTTTTTCACGGAAGCTGACCTTATCTTCTGAGTTCTTGTTCTGGAAAAGAAGAACTAATGTATCTATATCACGTCTTGCTTTTAAAAATGTGTTTATTCTCTAGTCATGCTGTACTTCCATATCTACTTAATTGCAACCAAAATATAAAGTCAAAATTAATCAAATTAAAAGAATCGTTGATATGTATTGGGTATAAAAAGATAATTTTACTTTTGGATTGTAGCGCATTTCGCACAACCCATAACTTTAAATATGTTGGACGTAATCCCATTTTTTTTAATTATACATTTTATCGACGAAAAGATTTAAAAACGTCGAGGTATTTGTTCTTTTAGTAATATGATATATATATATATATATAGCTCTCGATAGCGCGTCAATGTCGCAAAATTGTTTATTTCATAAGGATATCTAACTAAATAATATCAAAAAAACCATTACTGAATGTATTTTGCTAAGTACGCTCGAATTCAAAGATTAGCTCGAATAACAATAGAATGTTAACATGTCTAGTTTTGTCACGACCGATATCTATTTTGTAAAATAATTTAGATTTATATAGTTGTAAATCAGTTTTAAAAGATCAAACATTTATTTTGCTAATACATTTAATACATTTTCTAACACTTTACGCGTAAATAATAAACTACATAAAATGTACTTGAATATACATTCTAAATCAATTAATAATTTTCGTTCGAAATAAAGTATTAACAAAACACACTATTAAACATTAAAACTACCACGTTTTAAACAATTAATATTATCCGCCGGTTCGGAAAATACTCAAGAGAGACAGTTTGGTACAATCTACACCTGGTCATGAACAATATGTTTTTAACGTCTTACGATTTAATTTTCAGTTATTCGTGCAACCCAGTGTTATTTTCTAACATTTTAGTGTATTTAAATCTTTGTTCTTCATGACGGTTCAAGAATTGATATTCTCCTATGACGACAGTTCCTAAGTATACCGATAGCTCTTAAATATAACTATTTATTCTAACTGCTCTAAGAACTTCCTACGCCAATGACGGACAGCAACGTCACAAGCGTCGGCGTGATGATTGAGACAACTCTCCGAAATATAAACCCTTGCCAGAACTGATGATGAAGAATATATTGACATGTATATATTTTATTTATTTTACAATAAATAATTTATTTACATTACATACATACTACATTGTATGTAGTGTATTTTATTTATTCTTGCATCTATTCAAATTATTTTATGCTTCACTCCTGTACCACTCACATCCACCTACTCACCTTCTAAAGATATTTTTGCTTTTATCTCCCAAAAAAAATTAAAGAAGTTCGGGTATTCACTGCAGTTGAAAATAAAAACTGTTTTAGAAAGCAGTTTTTAGCATAAAGATTTTTTTTTATTAGCCACAACAAAAATTTATCAAGATTCAATTCCTTCTAATGTCTGTTATAAAAATGCACATACGCGTGTCATGTTCGTAAAACTAATATATTTGACACTCATTGATATGTAAACAAAAATGGAATAAAGTAGGTATTACGATGAAAGCAAAGACAATAATTTTATTAAGAGTGAATCACACCTATGCACTACGAGTATCTTTGTCTGTCTTTGCGTGCATCGTGTTATTTTTGGCTTACCTGCGCGTACATTTCTGGCTCATCGATGTCAGCCAGAGCTTCCACGAAAGCCTCTTGGTACAACGCCGACATCCAGGGCTGGCTGAAGTAGCAGAATAGATCGTCTATTAAACTCATCTGCGAAAGCGGTATATGATTTCAACACGAGTTAAAAATGAGTTATTTGTTAGAATATTTATCTATAATTTTCGTAGGAAAACGAAGCAAAATGGCCCGGTTTACTTTTCAAAGAGCGAGATATTGAACCAGTCGCTGAGTGAGCGCGTTGTTTTTAGATCTCAAGGTGAAAAGTGAGAATCCTGACCACGCATTGATTGATCAATCGATTTTTAATTCAAGCGAAATCAAAATCATTTTATCTTTGGCGAGCTGTCGTCCTGGAATTAATCTTAGTATTGATGATAATCTGTGACGTGTTACATCATACATCATTTACTCTTTTCTCTACTAGCTGGCCCGACAACGTTGTCCTACACTTTCTTAAAGGTGACTAGCCCGTATAGTTAATGCCGCAGCTGCGTCGTATTCTGCGCCAAAGTAGATTGGTTTTTTTTTCTTTTCGATTTTAATTTATAATTTCTAAAATATTGTGACCGATCAGTTCCGAAATACAATCAGTTCAATATTTTTGTAAAACTTTGTTGAAGAATTTTCTGGTGAGAAACGAGCGTGCGAGCGATGCGAGGCACCAAAAAGTAGGCGATCATCGCCGCCCAGCCCATGGACATTGGCAACCCCAAAAGGAGTCACCAGTGCGTTACTGACTTCTTGGCCGAATAGGTTATCTTATGAAGGAAATGGGTTGACGGAGGGAGAGTCGGGTGGCGGAGGGGGAGTAGGCCAACGAAACTCTCACTCACTGGACGAACTGCAACATCAGAAGCTGTTACACCCGTATCCTGTGAGAGTTATAGTATGTCGTCGCTAGAGTCGGTCCATTTTCATGTTACAGTCAAGGTGACCACAGCAGAGCTGTAGCACTCTATTGTGGCATAACTAGAACTACGTCGAGTGTTGTACGAAGGCTGCACCGTCGAAATCGATTCATCTGTTTCAGAGACATCACGGACAAAAATGTTCAAAAAGTACTTTTTCCACAATAACCTTAAAATTTATTGACCAATCGATTTTTAAAATACGAATGCTTTTTATAATTAATTAAGTAGAACGTAGAGCGCCGCAAACTCCGTTCAATTCGGTTGCTTTGTTAAAAGAAAACTTTGTTAAAAAAAATAAGCTTTTGAGGTAGAAAAGCTTAAAAATAAACAACGCCCAAGCGATTTATGAATTGAAGAATTTAAAAATGGGATCTATAATCTATAAACTCGAGCTCCCGGACCTCAAATTTCTAGCCTGAAAAATCAACCGTTGCCTTCATTTCTTAGTATATTTTTCTATCAAGTTGTTTTCTCTTTAGATATCACCTGTAGGGTAGCATCAGATGACTCGCTTCATGCACCCTACGCCCGTTCGCACGAATCACTAATACTCAAAAAACAATTGAAATACGGGGCTGACTCGATTAAATTACTATTTTAAATTTAAATTTAAAAACATTAAACACGGTATTTTATTTGTTATAATATCCCTTTTCGAATGCATTTAGCAAACTACGACTATTTGGTAAATTATTAAAAGCAGTTAACTTTTTAATCTTATAAACTAAGCCTTCTTTGTTTTTTAAGTATTAAATGTCGCTTTCGTTATAATAATTCCTGAGTGAAATTCAAAGATGAGAATAAGTAGAAAAGAATATGCATCCAAGCAATCATATTTCAAATAAAAGTTAGCAAAAAGTAAAGCAATGTCATAATTCAGTTCGTGTTTTCAGATAGGTACTGCCTCGAATCTAGAAACCTTTTTCTATGTAAATTAGTTTCGTAAAATGTGCTGACCGTTATTCTTTCGATCCTTTTTTTCTTTTCCGTTGCCAAGTTCGAGAACACTTATAAAATCATTTCAGCATCTATCCGTGGTCGTCACGCCAATGACAGCTTTATTTTGAATCTGTACCTAATACGGAACGTAAAAACTGGTACCGGTTTCCCAATTAGTAAATTTTTTTACGTAGAAAATAATAAACTTTATTGTTTTTGTACAATTTTTATAATTATTGTGTCCCTTTATCCGTCTTGCATCGCTGTTCAACATTGCTAACAATATGCAACAAAATAATTTTAGCAATCATTAAAAATGACAAAATGCATTTGATGAAAATCAAAACCAATAACCTGTAAAAGAATTCAATCAGTTTTGATTTTGGACTAACGGTATCAATATGAAACACTAGTGTATTAGAAGAAAAACTATACGGCAAAAATAAATTTCCGATAGCAATCTACTTGTTATTTACGTATACTAAATTTTTGGTTAAATCTCACGAATTTTTTTTATTGTGCAAAGTAACGCACCGAAAATCGCCGAAGAAGGTGATGGAACAGACTCTCATGCTTCCCGTATAGCTGGACCAGCTGGTCCGACGCGAACTGCTTGTGAGACAAGCAGGTGACGGCTGAGACCCGGTGCACGCCGCTCAGCTGAAGGCGGAAGTAGTTGCCGTCCCTGTCCGTCACCAAGATGTGACCCTGGGATCGACGGAATATTTGAAAAGCGTGACCAGAAATTCTGTGTGTCAATTATTGATCCGTATATCACTCTCTCGATTGAGCTCAAATATGAAGATTGTATTCGACACTACTATAATTGACGGCGTATTGTTTACTTAAATAAGGCAATTAATTGAAATTTTGTGTGTCGTGCAAAATTGTTCATTTGTACGATTGTTATTGGACGCTATTCAATGTATTTGCTGTCAATTTAAGATCATGGAAAAGCTTAGTAAATAGTTTTAGAGGTTATGCGAATTTTAATAATTTTGAAATTATGCAAATAGATGCAAAATAAATTAACGGGGAACCTCGACGGGGTTTAACTGACTCTAATTGAATAAAAAACGTTTCGAACAACTTTAAAGCTTATAGAGGAACACTGTAGAGGTCACATCAAAAAAAAATCCCAATTGCTATACTCAAAAATCTCTATCGCGTCGCTCGTCTCACTATTTTCTCAAAAAGTTAAAAGTGACGGAAAGCTTTAACTTCTTTATAAACGCCTATAATCTCATGGGTGTACCTAGGGGGCCAGGGTTGAGCAGCTGCCCACCTCCCCCCGGGCCAGAAGCTGGGTATGCCCATATGTAGCTAATGACACTATTGACGTGTACCCTTAACCGCGATGTAATGTCCTAATCGTGCATTGCCATTTTAAAAGCGGTGATAATTTCTGTAGAATTTGTTCTATTTAAATGAGAAATTGAAACAACACCTTTTTCCAAACGAAAAAGGTCTTCTATTTCATTCGAGGTTAAGTTCTTTTGCAATCACTAAACGTGCATTTCGGTTGTCAATTTAAAATTTTCCTTCTCCTAAAACCTCGTACGTACCTTTTTGGGCAACGACAGTTGTACCTCCATAGGCATTTCAGGGCCGGGCGGTCTGACCTTCAGATAATACAGGGGGCCCGGTAACGTGGCGGCCACCCAGATGGGCGAATCGTAAGTGGGGGCAGGTCGCCACCTGCCGCAAGAAAGCTGAACTATTAAAACGTATCCTACTAATATTATAAATGTGAAACTTTGTATGTTCGGATATTTCTTACTCAATCACGCTTGAACTGCTGTATATAATTAATTGAAACTTTATAGCAATGTGGATTACATAACAGAATAACATACAGGGTACAATTTATTAAGATAATGACTTTTGTACGCGGTTTCGCTTGCGTGATCTAAATACGAGCTCTTTACTTATGCCGATTGGTTATTTGTAACAACAATATTCAAGATATGATTAAGTTCAACATCAGTTCGGAATCGAAATCGCTAGCAGGACCGGAATCAGGACCAAAAGTTTATGTGAAGTCGTTTCATAATATAAGAAATAGCGGAATTACCTTCATTTTTGATATTATAATAATGGTTAGACTACAAGCTATTACCCAGCTCGTAGTTAACAGCAACCAATAAAATATTTACACTGAATAATATCGATTCTACTCTACTTGCATATTTATCCGATATCGTATGCTCACACGTATTGAGAACTGAACAAACGAAGTGAGCAAACCGTAAAGGAAACGAGTTAGACAGTGTGAAGTCGTTGATTGTATCTATCGCTTATGTTTTGGACTCTTATTATTTTTCAACGTCAAAAAACCGTACTCTTTCGCTTTTGATGATGATGCACTAATTTAGAAACATCAACGCTACCGACCTCTTCTCCCAGCTCGCCAGAGCTGATTCCATATGTTGGTATGACAGCGAACTGCCCGAGGTTAAGTTCGAGCTGTAACAAATTTTTCTTACTGTACTGTTAAATTTTGAACGCACTTTAAATATGTTATAATATCTGTTTTTTGAAAATATATCGCTTGATAAATAAGGTAGTAAACAGTTAAAAAATTAAAGGCTGTCAGTTAAGCGGAAATTAAAGAAGGAAAATCGAGATGAAGGCTGATGTACAAACAATCTCTTTAACAATATTATAAAAACTTTTTAAATATCTGTACCCATTAATAATTATATTATGTAATTTAATTCACATTTTACATAATTTATTACATTCATATTTTCCTTCGGTTTTAAAAATTATTAATTTAAAATGACAAATTTTCTTAAAAAGACAAACTGTAACGCACTTAACGAAATTTCCAATAAAAAATTTGCTTCAGAACCTAGACCTTTGATATTACAATATATTTATGTATTATATTTTCCAGGGTTTTCCTGACTCCGGTTTAGTTTCTAATTTTACCTCACTCCATTTAATTAGAATTCCGTAATTAAAATTGGAAATAACAGACCATTCTCAATTATAACTTTTCATTATGTATAAGATGTCGTTTAATTGTATAGACGTTGTATTATGTATTATTGTAAAGCTATTTCACATAGGAAACGAACACGAGAATGTATCAAGGTCGCAATGTTAGCATTTAGTGCCTGTGCTGCAGAGAGCAATCAACAGACCAATTTAAACTGCGGTATGCGCCGCCGCCGGTCTGACGTGTTGTGCGTAATTATCAATACTGCTGCTGTGTAGTATGCAATTAGTGAACCTGCGCCTGCTCCCAAAGTGTGTATCGAAACGATTTATGTCAATGACAAATGTCATTTTCCACTGCGCGCTTCACTTAACTTTTTAATTCAGCTAGGTTGTCATGCGGAGAAATAAGACCTGGAGCAAAAGGAGTGCATAAAAAAAAATAGTAAAACAACTCTCCTGCGAATAAATAAGAGAATTGACCTACATTGTTTATATTGGAAATGTGAATACGTTTTGTCTATGAAATCTGTAAAATTATATTTATCAGGCTATTCTAAAAAATTATTGCTTTCTTCATATACAAGATGACAAGTTTGAGATCTAGTTTATAATTAAGGATAACAAATATGTGACTCTGTTTACGGTGTCATTCATGAAGGTGAATTCGGTTTTCCTGACGACCAGTGCTTTAACAAGTCAAGTGCGATCAAATGTAAGGTGTCATTTCGTATCAGACTAAAAATGAATATGCACATTCTGTTTGTTTTGTTTTTTTTTTTCATTTTTCTTAGTCTCAATTTCCGAATTCACTGTTGTTGCACTGAGGTAGATTTTCAAGAAAATACTGTACGAATCTTTAGGTGTATTGAAAACATATTCATTTAAACTTTTTTTTTTTCTGTGAACAAAACTGACACATTTTGATGTTAAACGCTTTATTCTATTCATCAACTAGCGATACACGTGTGCGTCAACAATATTACGGCAAAATTTTAAATTCATACATTATAATAATAAAAAAAAACTTCTACACACAAACGAACAGACAAACAAGAGAGCGTCAAAATAAGGATTTAATTTTTTTCCATCAAGGTACGGAACCTTAAAAGATAAATAACACCACCTTTTTTTTTAACACAATAATTATAAATACAGACGGGAGTGGTACAATTGCATTTCGAAAATCATAATCCACTTGCCTGGAGGTTGTCTCTGAGAACTCCATCCCTGCTATGTTTTCCTTTGATTTAGTATCGATAAAATAAGGGTCGAACTTCTTCAGAAACAACTGTCCCAACTGAAACAATTAATTTTATTTAAAATAAAAATTACAACTGGTTCCACGCGACGGATACTGAAGACTAATATAATACTGCATTATATACACTGTAAATAAAATACGAAAATTGTATTCATAAACAAAAAATAATAATATTAGTCTTCACAGGCCAGACGGTGAAGTGTGGAGGCGGTCCAAGATACTCGCGGTTTTTTTTTTATTTGTTTCATAGGTCTTTAAATAACACTTGAAGTCATATTCTTTTGTAAATTCACACCTTACCACTTGTTCTGAAGGCAGTTTTCCTTCAGGAAAAACGAGGGACACTCTTTTTTTATTATAGATAACCACAATAAATGAAAAGTATTTATAGAAGAAACGATCCGGCAAAAAGTCTAAAATTCTGAATAGTTATATGACTGTCGAGATCTTATTATTTTTTTTTTATTATCATAAATTCACGCCTATTTTCCATAAGGATAGGCAGAGACGTTAAAAACATTGTGAAGTTATTGTTTCTAATCTGGTTTTCCAAAATCCAGTATTCGCCATCGGAATTTAAGGGTTCTAGAAATCTGTTTTGAACATTTCCCGAGTTACGTCTGTTGTGTGCAAACGTGCGTTCTTTGCGCGCGCATGTATGTGATGTATGAAATGTGGTATATGGTTGTTGTGTGCTTGTGCGTGTGCATATTAGTGTGTGTAGACTTTTCATAATTTTTAAACGGATTAACCCATGTAAAAGCGGTTTGCGGTCGTCGGCATTCTCAAGGCGTCTACCTAAACTTTAGACCACCGATCTATATCAAAATCTAATCAGCTTTTTCCCGAAACAGGTGGTTCGACTGCCATAAATTGTATAAAAATCAGTTGATTTCTTCAATAGATATCGTTGGGGCAAAAATCCAGTGTTTTTTTTTCTAATATTTTTCAACCTACTCTACTAATGAATTACAAAGTTTTTAAGTTTCAAAATAATTTGCAAAGTTCTTCTTATTTGACGTTGACGTTTTCAACTCTTCGAGTTGAAAGATCTAGATTTATTTAAGGAAACGCATTTTTTAAATTTTCAAACTGTGATATCTAACTAGTAACTTACCGGGTTATGAATATTATTCAACATTAGTAGCAGCAAGTTAAAAAATTACGTTTCTTTTTAAATAAATCTAGATATTTGAACTCGAAGAGCTGAAAACGTATTTAGATTATACTATTGAGCTGAGAGAACTTGAAAAAGCACAATAATCTATTTTTTTAAGCATAAACTTAGTAATTTACCTACTGCTAGGTAT
>BGZK01003586.1:0-22533 GCA_005406025.1 Eumeta japonica
CGTTTAAAACACACTTTTATTGTGGTTGGTGATGCGTGACGCTGAGCTGATTTACATGGACACACAAAAACATTTGTGTTAGGCGAAGTTGGTATTTTGTTTCTTCAGGAAACATTTACCTATAGATTCTTATAAATGATAGATTATTTTATTTCTATTATATGCAGTTTATAATAAATATAGAAATCGAAAAATATTGCCGATTTATATATTTTACTAATTTTTCCAAATCCAAAATATTACAATTTTCAAAAATTTTTTTTTCACTTTTCCCAATAACTTCAAAACTATTAATTTAACCAAAATGATACAAGCAAAGCTTAAAGCTAACATAATTTTAAATTTTGACATATCACATAATATGACCAGAGGTTTGACCAACCTTGCGAAAATCTCGAATTAAAAAAAAACTAAAGAAAAACATATTCACAGAATTTGAAAATTTTATGGTTTTTTGTATTACAAGCATAAGACATCAGAAAAAAATATATTGAGCATTTAATGTTTTTTAGCTTTTGCATAGTATAATTTTATTTATATAGTTTTATTTTGTAATAGCAGACTGTCCCTATTTTTAAGTAAACAAAAGTACGTTGTTTGTTTTGTAAGAAAAAGTGAAAAAAATTAGAGTAAAAATAGTTGTGATAAATTTTTAGCCTTAAAATGGCTAAGAGTGATTACGAAGAAAATTCAGAGAGTTTGAACTGTTTTAATTTTAAATATACAAAAATTAACGAATATAGAAGAAGATATGATCAAGTTTTCAAGTAAAAGCCTAGATACGGTTAAGTTTGGGCACACATTTGTAGGAAATCGTTGATAAATTAGTATCCGATCCTCAGTATTATGAACGTGAACAAAGTGGACTTAAAATTATGAAGGGATTACTTCTATTTTTCTTCCATGCAAAAAAATTTAAAATAAACCTTTGATAAATTTTCCCCAGAAGTTTTAGTTTTGTTTAATGGAAAATAGGAAGCGGAAGAAACGACATTCTAAAAATTAATAACAAGCTATTTGGACCACAGGTGCAGCTTTCAAAAGCGAAAATTTTCAAGTCAGTTCAGTTGAAGCTTTGTTGCTACAGCATATTAATAACCGAATCGCTGTTATATTAAAGTGCTTGATATGTGTTTGTTTTAGCCAAAAGGCGAAAAATACAACAATATTTCGACCCTCCAAAGCTTCGCCGATATTAATAACAAAATATTACTGTTAGTTCAATGAAAGTTTAGGCTTAATTAGAACATTAAATCACAAAAGCCATCCCAAATGGCTAAGCTTAATGAAACAAATTGAGGCATAATGTAAAGTTTTTGTTCCGAATATCTGCCTTCATCCCCAATAAGTGTTAACCCACACTCCTGCACTCATAATATTTTATTTTAACCAGTGTGGCTAAACTTCACACAAAATTAGTTGCTGACTTCTCAGTCTTAGTATAAGTAATAACACAGAAAATAAAATCAAATTATTCTTCAATTTTCCTTTAGCTATAAATATTATAAAATTTGTGTTGTTAAATCCTTTTGCAAAGAATGTTCTAATTTGATAATAATAATCTATAAATTTATCTTAAGATTTATTTTGACACAATAGTGTCAACCTTTTTTAGCTTGCATGAAATAGGATTATGTTCCTTTTAAAGTTTTGTTTGCTCTTTATTTACCCTTGTTAACTTGTTTTGTGTTCACATTTTCGCCAGCTATAACATCGTGTTGAAAAAGTGACATGAATTATAAAATTTTTTTGTTCGTTATTATCACAAGTCATATTCTTAATTGCTCAAATAAATGGAAAATTTAGATATATTTATTTTGCTGCTAAGCAAGTATTTTGTTTAAATTTCATGAAAAGATTATATTTTTAAGCTTTTATTATTTAAGAAAAAAATATAGTATTAAATTTTATAAAACAAAAATTTATTATGCATGCACACATACATATATATACTTTTCAATACAATTGAAAAGGGAAATTAAAATGAAAGAATTTAGTTTAACTGAAATAAAAGGGTTGCTATAATGTGTATAAGAAAGACTTGTTACAAATTTGAATATGTAAATAAGAAAAAATTTAAGCTTTCAGTACATTTAATAAATGATTAAGAGTGCTGTGAATGTTTAGTGTGTGATATAAATTCAATATCACTTTAACATGTTTAAGAGCTTTCCGGAACGTTACAAGTTTTATATCCTTGTGTCTGTTTATAATAAAATGTATTGATATCTTTCAACAAATGTTCAATCATTTGGAAAATGCATTCATTGGATTAAAAAAATATTCTAAAGCAGCAGAGAAAAGGTTGTCTAGGGAGAAAGTCAGCCAAGCTGTTGAAGAAGCTTATCAGTTACAAAACAGTTAAACTGTCAAAGAGTCTTTGACGTACGACCAATTGTCTATCATTTCATAAAGTTAATGCATGCATTTAAAACCATGTTGTCATTCTTGGTAATTTTTAAAAGTAACAGGAAAAAATAGTTTTTAAAATTTTTATTAACGAGGCAGCTGATGTTATTTGAGATTCAGGGTTATAATTTTGTTAGTCCCAGTAAATTAATTAATAAAGAAAATAAAAATACTACAAAAAATTGCAATGACAGAATTCAAATAAGGGCAGATGGTTGTTGATCGAGTTGAACAAATAAGAAAAGTCATGCATCCTCATGGAAAAGTTATAAACCCGTCACTGCGGCAATCTTAGATGGATTAAACAGAACATCGAATCTCAATATATTTACGTTTTGCTTAAATTGCAATGTTAGTGATAAGAAAACAAAACTTAATTTTGCCCCTCTTTATGTTATGTCCATTTATTAATTTTCCTAAAAAATTGCTTTCTTATAGAACTACATCTTAATCCAAGTCTTTCACTAAAAAAAAACCTTGGCCATATTTAATCTACGCTAGTGATATGTGTTTAATGGAAACTGGTAACATTGTTGGTACACACTTTGCTGTGAACATTTTACAAGGAGTAATGCACACTTTGTTTTCTTTTTCTTTCTATTCCTAAAAAATCTGTGATGTGCATTTGACTAGAAAAATAATTTTAAGTGATACTTTAGAAAAGAAAACAATAAATGGATTTATTTTAAATTAAAATGAATAACAATAAAATCAATACTACAAAAATGAGGGTTTTGGAGAGCTAGAATGAATTTTAATGTAAAAATATCTGCATTTTTAACTACGATTCTGATACCAATACATGCACAAATGGCCAGCTAAATTGTTAATAATATTTTAATGCACATATAACAGCGCATGAGTTTAACAAATTTTAATATTATGAAAGTTAATTTCTAATTTCTTTGTTGAGCTCAACTTTATTTCCTAAGTATCGCTTATGATTTTAATAAATATTTCTTAAAATGGATAAAAGGAGCTGAGGTTTTGTCAATAATTGCACTGAGCAGTTGCTTCATACAACGATCATCATGAAAACTCTGGTCATCACTACGAGCTGATGCTAATTAAATGTTTGTCAAGCAAGATCTAGTATTACACATGTATACCAATACTACAGTTGTTTAGCTAAATTTTTTTTTTGTATTCCATGACTTGCATGCATTTTTCAGTTTTATTTACGTATCTTTATTTCGTTTTGGTATAAATTTCAATGAGCGTTTAACCGTAATACACATAAAACTATAATAAATTTTAAAATAAAAGAATGTGCTGAGTTTCTTTCTTCTCTTAGTTTTATGCGTAACATGTTGTTTTATATTTTATATATAAATTTACATATACATTAATGTAATGTTTAGCTATAGGAATGTCGCTTAAACTCGAATGCTTCCAAACTGATTATTTCAATTGTTTAAATGGCCCACAGCAGGTTTAATGCAATTAAAAAAATTACCCTTATGCGTTATGCAAATGGCGTAAACGCGGTTTATCATTGCTTAACTATCTTTTTTGCTTTTTCAATATTTTTTTCTCCTTTACTGCTTGGTTAAAATAAATAATTCAATTAATTTACACAAAAACAACAAGATTGTGGCAAACGACACTTATTGCTGTGAGTTGTTGCATAAAAAATGTTGGAAAATTTACTCTCCTTGTAATGCATTTATATGCCATTTTAAATGAGCATATAATAAAACAAAAGTTCTTCTCGTAAACCAAAAATAAAATTATTGTTGATGATTCATTGATGCGTGCCACGAGATGATTGGCAGTGGCCCCAAAAAGGGTGCAAGGACAAGTGGCTATTTTTGCCGTTTTGGGAACAAAATTATTATTTAACCACAGATTTAAATAAACGATAGTTTGTTTTATTTACATGCAGATTTATAAACAAATACTGAAATCGGAAATAGTTTAAAATTTTTATTTTCAAGAAATTTCTAAATTAAAAGATTTTATATAAAAAAATTTTTAATAAATCTAAAACTGTTAATTATACAAATAAATGATATAAAGTCTAAAAGCGTAATTAAAATTTTTTGGACATTTTACCCTGTCTTTTGTACCTGCAAGTTACTTGCTGCAAGTTTTATATACATATGTATTATCTACGAAAACTCAAAAAAATATTCCAATTGCATGCAAGTCGCCTGCATGTTTACAAGTGCTAGAACAAGTTCATTTTCAAAATGTCGTCAAATTGTATTCTGCTCAAAAGTGTACATACGTGTTGTTTGAATTAATGTTGACATTAAACATTTATGGCAAGTATAGTTGCACTCTACACTATTTTAGGACGCAAATTTTCAAATTTCAAATAGAAAATATAAAATTTTTGCATTACATTCTGCTTATATATATAATATATATATTTTTTTTAATAATTTACTGATTTATTTAATCGTCATAATTGAACTAACAATAAGTTTACAAATCTTAAATATACATACATAATTAATAAAGCCTGCCCAGTGTCATACTTAACGCTAAGATTTCGTATATGCTTGAAATTTATTAATGGTAATATATACTAAAGTGAAATTATAATTTTTCGTTATCTATTTTCTATGGAATATTATCTGTAAGATTGCTGATAAGAGCTGCAGTATCCCTCTTTTTAAATCTAAAGAGGCCACGATGATTCAAAATATTTATATATAATCACTCAAAATTTTACATATTTTTTCTTTAATCTATAAAATGAAAAACTAGAAAAAAATGAAATTGGAAGTTTTATTCCTGTATTGTAATTCACCATATAGAAATACAAGTTTTACTCTTGAAATGACTCCTTGTCAGTATTCTTTGTAAACAAGTGTCAGAAAGTCAATGGTATGAGCAAAGTGCTGTTAGTAGAGCAATAAGTTCGAAGAATGTGTGCGTGTGTGTTAGTAAAAATTTTAAGTGTTAAGTTTTTCTCACTTGCACTTGCTAATGTAAAACTTGTGCTGCGTAATAATATGGGGCACGCAGATCTAAGTTGTAAGCGGAGATTTGAATTGGCAATTTTCAACATCTTGTATTTAAAAAATATGAAATAACGTATCTTTAGAATTTGAAAAGTGAATGATTTTTGTATTAAGCTCAGCAAAACACATCACATTAAGCATTTTGTCATCCAATATCAGAAACTGGCGTTATTTAGTAGGATCTTTCTTAAGACATAATTGCTTTCTGTTACCAGTTTTCCAGATAAAATCTCATTTGCAATAAAAGCAAGAAAAAGAAAGAAAAATATTTGTCATAAAATATTGAATGATGGTTTCTGAAATTAGTAGATGGCCGAATCGACGCAAAATCCCTCATTAGAATGGACCTAAATTTTTAAATTAAAATTGCTCTTCCGCATAATATAAAAATTAGAAAAAGTACTTCAGTTTTTTGTTGCCACAGGTATATAAGTGGCATTGTTTATTAAAAAATCTTAGTTAATTGCCATAGATATTTCTTGATGAATTAACTCGGACGCGCTTTACACGCCCCATAAATAATCTTTCGTTATGTTATTAAAAAATGTTGGCCAGTCTCTATTTAAATGCCAGCTTTTTATGTATTTAACACATGCCCCACAAACGACTTTACTAATTTTTTTTAAGTTCTACAAAATCTGGCAAATACATTACACATGACTATGCTGCTAATACAACCGATATTATTTTATAAGCAATGGAATAATTTAAGTTATATGTATAGCAACATTTCAAGCCCTGATCAATATTGAGCATGTCTACAAGCGTTCTTGATTGAATTAAAAATACTTCTCCAAAAGAAGTTGCATCACGCCTCTTTAAATGCTTTCAAGCACATTGCATATGACTCTACTGTTAACGCAAACGATATTCTTTTAGAAGTTTCGAAATGATTTAAGTTATATGTAGAGCAACATTTTAAAATATGATCAAGGTGTAAATATTCAGAATGTCTGAAACGTATTTGACTAAATTGAAGTGAAAATACTTCTCCAAAAGAAAGTGAATCACAGATTCTTTAAATGCTTGCTCAATTAATATATCCAACCACAAATTCTAGATGTTAACAAAAGATGATAGGTAAATTTAAAGCAAATTTCTTATTATACAAATTTATAATAAATAGCTATAAAAGTATTTTTTTGAAATACACATGTATGTTATTAGTATTTCTGTGTAAAAAATATTTTGCTAAAATAATTAAATTTTTGACGTGATATAAAAATTAACATACGCTATTTTTTCAATTGCCTAAAATTTCTGAATAAAATTAAAATTTATCATTTCTGAACAAAAACTTTTTTAATTATTTCCAAACTAATTTTTCAGCATGTTAATATGCTGTCTACATTTCGCGTAGGCTAGTTAAATTATGTATACCCTACATGTTTCACACATGCATATGTCAAATTTTGCCTAAGACAGCAAACACATGTAGTTGAGAGCGAGCGCATCTCACACAAGCAAAACATCAGAGAAATTCCAGTTAGAACGTGCCCCATTTGTTCATGTTCAAACACATGTTTTGTATGTAAATGGCGGGTGAAAATATTTGTCGGCGGTTGAGTATCTGCAATAAAGTTAGCGCCCGCATGAAGTACTTTCATAAATATTAAATTAAAAATTTTTTATAACATTTCGATAATTTAATAAAAATTATTTAAATTTTAGAACACTTTTGATATAAGCTTCACATATTTTATACAAAAAAGAAAAAAGTGAAAGCAAACAAATGTTTTTGATACCGGAATTTCAGTGGCGCTACCACCAGCAATAACGAATTTTGGGGAAAAAGTAGAAGAATGTAACGTGTAATGTACATAGAGTACTTGTGTAAATTAAGCAACTTTGACGTGCATACAGCAAACATGTGTATTTTAACTTGAAAAGCACCAGCAAAACACATATGAGTGTATAAAAAATATTTTGTATTTTATCTCTATATTAAAATAATTTGCTATAGAAAATTTGAATAAAGGCACAAATGATAAGGATATTTATTAATTTTTGAATAAGTTCCATAGTGTATTTGTATCTTCAGTTTGTTAGTAGACTTGCTTGCTTGGGTCTTTTGACCCAAAATAATAAATTTCAAATAAAATTGCTTTATAGCGAATAAGTCATTTTTGAATTATTGATATTTGAAAATGTTTACTTTTGATACTTTCAAATATACAAATCGTAGCAAACCAATGGTAGCTCGTTGTATGAAAGTTGCTAAGAAAAGTAAATACAGTAGCAATACGAAAAAGTTGTTTTGTCTTTGAAAATGTGTTTAAATGTTTTTAATTTCATTATTTCAATTGAAATAATAGAATATGAAGTAAATGTTTGAACATTTTTCAACAGGTTTTCGAGTCTACTGACGAGCTGGAGTAGCACCAGCGAAATGTCGGCGGCATATAGACGTGCTGAAAGACTAAGGCAAAACAACTAAAGGGTCTTTGACCCAAAATAATAAATTTCAAATAAAATTGCTTTATAGCGAATAAGTCATTTTGAATTATTGAATTTTTCAAACATTTAATTCATTTTCTAGTATTGTTTAAATTTTTATTGGTTGTTTATTATTAAAATCTTCTTTAAAAATTTTTATTTTTATTTTAAACTAAATGCAAGCACCCGCATACCAAATGCATCCATGAGTAAAACGAGAACAATTGTAGCAATTTGCCTTTGATTAAATTGTTCAATTTTAAGAGGAGAAAAGTAAATGAATGCAATATGATAAACTGAAATTTTCTGCATTCTGTTGTCATAACACGCCATAAAGGGGAACTAAATACAAATCAAAAATCAAATGCATGGCTCTTTATATGTTTGATATGGTATTTCCAAGACGTTTTGCATTAAAATTAGATCAGTGGAAAAACGTTATTGCACATATATATTTGAAAATGTTGTGGTGAACAACCAAAAATGATCCCTTGTAGATCATCATCATTGAAGATATGGAAATCACTTTTATTGGACTTCGTTGCCTACCAAATCAACAAATAGAGTTGAAAAATGGGAAATCTCTTAATTAAAAGCTTTAGTATAATTCAATCAAGTATAGAAAAGTTATACTACGCTTGGTGAAAAAAATATTATTGTGTTAGAGACTTCCTTTATAGTAAAAAATGGATTCAATTTACGTTGATAAATTACCATTGGGATCGGGAAGCTGTGCTCCTGCCAAATCCAAGTGGGTAAAATGTGGAAGTGGAATTAGCCACATTTAAAAAAGCATTACAATTGAAAACTTTTCAGTTATCCCAACATCATCGTTGCTAGCTATACAATTTGTACGTATGATATTTGATTTGTTCGACACTTCTTTATTAAATGAGTTGAGTTTTAAGAATGAAGCTTTAGATCAATCTTTATATAATATATTATTTGCCAATATTTCGTTTTCTTCGGATAGCTTCTTCAGGGCTCTGAAAAAAGCTATCCATTCTAATTCTTCATTAATAAAACTCAACTAATTTGTACGCATATTAAAAATTACATAAATACTATGCGGTTTATTCATAAAATTTATACTATGCTTTTATTCGACACATTTCTTTCAACTTATATCAAATAAGTACTCAAAAAAAAAAAATTAAAAACTCATTTAAATACATATTTTAAATATTGTAGGGGTTATAAGGGACGTGTTGGAATAAATGAATTAAAAACAATGAAAGAGTTAATTATGTTCACAAAAGTTTGGAGCAAGTTAAATTTTTAGGATGAAATGGAGAAAATAAGCCATATATTAATCATATAGCGTAGCTCGATACATGTATCAACCTGAAATGATGCTGAGCCATTCCACAGAATTTATACAGAAATCCAAAAGATTTACTCTTATCTTACCTCTAACAACTCTTAAAATTTCGTGCTGTATTTTCTATAACTCATCTGTAAAAATATAGCTGAAGCAAGTTTATCTGATCGTTTACCTTTAAATGAAAAAAATAAATTTCAAAACGCTTCAGTTATAAACTTAAATTTCCAATTAGTGCTTAACATTAACACTAATTTGTTGCTTTTTGTTTTATTAAAGCTCTGCCTTCACACATACAAAAATATCATGCGTGATTATGTTTATGGAGTGGTGCATAGTCGTAAGGCAAAACTATTCCAACAATAACAGCAGCAAATGTCAATTATTCTTACAAGTTTATCTATGACTACATTTGCATGATGTGTGACTTTATATGGCAGCCAATTTTGCCACATTCAAATCAGTCAATCAATTGTACAAAACACACACAAAGCAATTATCGATAGTATGGAAGACATTCTATACTTGTGAAATATTATTGAGAAAATGAACATGATTGTAAGAAAATATGATTGTTAAAGAATGACAAACAAAAATTCAAACTAGACTTCAATGGATGTTAAACAAACCCCATAGATCTGCATGTGCATAGAAAATCACGCAAGTCATGAACACAATGGCATTTAATATCTTTGCATACCGAGCAAGTTTACCCAACTATCACAAGTCATATTTTGAAAAACGACTGAGGCAAGAGCTAAGAATTTAGAACTAAATTTTTAATTTTATTCTCAATTTTAATACAAAATATTAAAAAAATATTAAGTACTGAGTATAACATTTGCCGAAGAGTCTTGTTTGCTGGGTTATTGAACAAAAAAGATAAAAAAACAGCATAGAAAAATGTCAATAGAATTAACTTATAACTTCTAGAAAAAATTGTGAATTCACTGCTGTATGTTGCTGCGAATGTAACTTTTTAGTTGCCCACACTTTCACTGATGCTGCTACACTTTTTTCACATCATAAAGCAGTTGAGTGAGTACAGTCTTGACATTAGTGTCAATCTCGCAAAACTCCTAATATGGCGTAAACGTTGTATAATTTTGTTCTCGAATGTATGTGGTTGTGTTGCATGGATAACATAAACCAAATGCATTCATAATTTACTGTGTTTTGCTCTACTGCACAACAGGCTCTAAAAATCTGTTTTAATTGGCAGTTTTATAGTGCAACTGATGCAGTGGTTGGTAGTTCCATGCAATGTTTGTAGACGAGTTGCAAGAGCTTGAATAAATTTTATGATTAACGAAACAACAAGATTTGAAGCATCACCAGTGGACAAAACAAAACCTTATGATCGTTAATAGCAGCTGGGGACAGATTTGCATGCACGATAGCTTACTTAAAATGGGGAAGAGATGTTCTGCTCTATACCTTGAACTTTATCTTCACTAATGACAGTTTTCCAAATCAATGACGAACAGTGGAGCCTTTAATTTTACATCGAAAATCATAACTTTTATAGTAACACAGATATTCGTTAATATTAAAAAGCATTAATACACAGGATTTCTATTGTTCCACGGGTTGTGCAGCACTGTGCACAATGAGGATTTTAACTCGTTTACAAAACATCAAAACTTAAAAGAAGGAATAACATTTAAGGATTTGTTAAAGGATTTGAAAGGAAGCTGTTCTACATATAGTCCACATAATTTTCACAGTTACAATAATGTCGTAGCACTGTGCACGGTATCGGTTTTGACTAATTTATTTAGACACACCATAGCTTATAAAGTAAAATAAATATTTGAAAAATTTTAAAGCATTTGAAAGGAATCACTTCGCAATTAATAAACATGATTTCCACCGATGCAGGGTTGGCGCAGCACTGTGCAGGATACCATTTTTGACACACGTCACAAATTATTATACCATATTTGGTAATAATGATATTCATTAATTTTGAAAAGTATGTGAAAGGAAGCTACTCCACCTTCAATATTCATATTGTTCACAATTAGAACAGTAGCGCTATAATTGTGCGTCATAACGTGTTGTCTTATTTTACTACAATTATCGTAACTTACAAAATAATAAAACCATTTAAAATATTTCAAAATCATTTCAAAAGAAACTACCTTTCCTATACTTTATGTGACTTTTAAGGCTACTAGGGGACGTGGGCACTCTTGAAAACCACTTTTCTCTGAAAGAAATTATAATTGTTCAAGCCACGAAACTATTGATGATGGTGACAAATGTTTGGAGTCTTAAATTCTTTAAATCTAATATAAGTGATCTCGTAGTTTGATATACACTGGATGTAGTATGATGGCACTTTCTGACGAGCCAGTTCTACGATCAAATGACTCTGTTTCAACTTGTATCGGACCCTATGGCTTTTATGCATTAAGGAAAATGTCTCTTAAAAATATAAAAACAAAGAATATTTCTTACTTTTAGATATCAGGTTCTATCCAATATTCGTTGGTTTTTTCATTTTATAATGTAATAACACAGCTTAAATATTAATACCGAAATAAATTTGTATGCCAGATGTCTTTGATATCTGCTGACTAATGGTTTGTCAAAATATGCACCTTAAACACTCATTTGTCTCTGCCATTTACAAGTGTTATTTAACCAAAGATTCATTCATTAAAGATTCACAATAATATTTTTATTAACTTCATCATGTAAACGAGTAAAAATATTTTATACATATCCAAAAGCGGCAATGAATTTTATAAATCCCTGGCGCCATTGCTTTTATTAAAAGCATCAAGCATCATTAAATTCACATTTACAAGAAAGCAAATTTTAAATAAGAACTTCTTAATTCATTGTCAATGCCATAATAACGTGGAACATTAAAATTTATAAAGTCATGTAAACATTTAGTATATTGAAGTATTACTCTTATAGAAATTGCATTAATTTTAAGAGGATTAAGATATGAAAAATTACACATGAAAATTTGATTCACATTTTCTTGGCTTCAGTGGAAAAGAGATATCAATTAAAACGTATGAAATTATTTAAGCAAAATTTTTAATATTTAATAAGTGATTTGAAAGAAGCTCTTAAATATTGCATAAAACAACTTGTAGTTGCTTCATATAAATTATGTTCTATTTTATTTCTTTTATTTCAGGTATAAATGCATTTAAAAAGCACAGAAAAATAAAATACTTTAACAGGTAAAAATTTATTAAATGCACGTGTTTATATACTTATGCTTACAAATAGTTTTTGTAAAAAGAAGATTTATTTTATTAATTTTTAATCTTTGATCGTTTAATTCTTGATTAATATGATGCAAGCAACTAGACTGTAAAAGACAGTTAGTTAAGAATTAATTAAATAAAAAAACAGGAATAATTATTTTTGAACCGCTAAAGACCTCTTTTAGGTTGATATATATTTCTATATAGAATCGCACACATAAACTAATTCCCTATTGATAATAGCCAAATAAGGAGCAACTGGTATCTCTCCTCATTTGTAACAACGACTTGAGATCTTTTAGCTGAATTTTTAATATATATTTATGTTAATATTTCGACTTAGAAAAATAAATAAATACATCGATTGATTATTCATTTTAAGCACAGAGAGTAGATCATATAAGAATACCTAAACTATTGACATTCGGTTTTATGTTGTTGAAAGTGACACCATTTCATTGAATTCTAAATAAAACTCATATTTCTTTTCATATGTGTTACTTCGTTGCGATAAATATCTTAGTTATACTTTAGTCTATGCTTTGACTTGATTGGTTTTAAATAAATATATTAACTTGCAATTAAATAGCTTCTTTATCATCTGCATTTTTAAATCGTTAATCCCCATCACAGTTGCTAATAGAGTTTTCATGTTCTCTATTTCTCTGCTTCATGTGATTCTATAAATCTTTCGTTTCACTTTATGTTAGTGCTACATTTGCACAGCTTGGTTTAGGTGCCGCTTTTTTTTTTTTTGAAGGATTAACTTGCAAAGTGGAAAAATATTTGCCCAGTTAATATGTATCTAGAAGAAAGAGTAAAATATGAATTTAAGACTCATTATTAATAGAGTATCATTTATCATACCTATACCGATGCTAGTAGTGTTGTGATATTTGAACCGCTCAATGTTTTCTTTCAAGAAATAAATATCCATTTGAAAGAAAAAATTGTTTTATTCACTAACTAGAATCTAACTAGAATGGTATGTAAAGTTAGTCGCCGACAAATCATAGCTGTTGGTGCCTATTCCTGTTTTTTTTTTTTCTTTAATCAATTTATTAAATTAGATCAAGTGTTGCATACTAAGAGAAACAACCCTCTGTTTAGAGCACGATAAGAGGTTTAATATATCAGATCAATTAATCCATAGAAATTGTGCAACATCAGTGCGCTCAATACAAAAATAACGCAGGCATATGTTATGAAAAATAAATTTTATTTCTCCAAAAAGAGATTTTGCAACATGATTGTCACATTTCAAGTCAAGTTTGGTACCACTTTTGTTATTGGATCTTGAGAGTTTTGTGTTTCACTTAGAGCCATTATCACAACTTAATAATAACTATCAGTGGGATTTTATCAACTGCATACTTCTCTGAGATTTCATAATATTATATAGCTAAACTATGATGGTGATTCTCAGTAACCATAGATCTTTAGTTCAAGCAATTTCGAGATTTTGTCAGCCATGTATCTCAATGAGATTTAATGATTTGAGGATGTAGGCTCGCTTCAACAGAAAATCTTTGTGTGCTCGAACATCACAGTCATGTCAGTGGTATCAAATTATGAAATCTAAAGGAAATATTCGGCTAACACAATCCTACTGATAGTTGAGTAAGTTGGTAATAATGACTCTTAGAGAAGTTGATTTATATCATAATAAATTTTTTAATTTACTTGAAGTTTACTTGAAGCTAGCAATTTTGGAGTCACTGCCACTTATAGTGTGTGTGTTCGTATAGCCAGTTACAGGATTCTTTAAGAATATTATAAGACTCATCTTGAGCATAAGGTCTTATTTGGGTCGGCTATATTGTACAGTAACAAATTGCCTTAAACAAACTTAGCTTTTAAAATACTTGCTATTAGCTAGAAAAAATTTTATCTTCAAAATGCACTGATTGGTGGTTAAAATCGAAGACAGAGCAGAGAAATCTGTAACCAATTCAATTTAAAAATTTAATTGAATTTGTAACAAAAGCATCTATTTAAGTCAATATTGATTTACCGCCCTGCAAGCAACATAAAATAAATTATCTTGTTAAAAAAAACTTAATTTCTGATAATAAATTTGGAATTATTCCAATAAAAATAAAAATATTCTTGTGGATTATGAACAAATCATGTTAAATTAAACTGAAATGCTTACGACTAAAAGTCAACTCAAGCATATAAACATTACATTATTTTCTGCATTTTAACTTGTTATATTTCTCCCTATAAATACAGGATAAAAGTTTTTATTTGTTCATAAGATATAAATCTCTTAAATATAGTTCAAGCTTTATGTGTTCTCCTAATAGCCTTAGATACTTCATACCTTATATACACACAATATACAACCACTATGCGGAAAGTTGCTTATTTTTCCTATTTTTCTCCCTTTAACAAGCCATTTGTCCACTTTGTATGTGAGATCCTGCGGTTTTGTGCACACTGCTTGCTGGTGGTCGACAGGCTTTGTAAATGTACATACATTTTAAATTCTTGGTTAAAGGCTGTATTTTGTATGGACTTAAATCTTTCTTTTTCCATCTTTTATTTGATGTTCGTTGGATTTTAAGATTTTCAGAGATTTGCGGTCAATTCGTTTTCTTGTTACTGGCGCAATTTTTGAAAAGCAATTAGTTCTTCTGTTTTGTAAATCTGTTTCACTGACTCATTTTAGTTCGTTTTATTTTAATGAAAGGTGTGATCAGTATAAAAATATTTGTTTAGGAATTATTTCTTGAAATTGGTTGCAATTTTTAATGTTTATGGCTAAAATTTTATTCAACCGTAAACGAAATAGAACATAAATAAAATAGCATAACACTAGAGAACACTGGCATATAATGTATTCTACGTGCTTAACTACAACAACGATTTAGCAACTCTATATAATATTTGTCACATACAACAAAAAAAAAACAAAGCCAAAACTGTTCATACGCCCGCCGGCGACAACAGAATGGAGGCTCAGTATAAGCAGGACGACATCGAATTCTAAAATTATTTAGAGATAGTCGGGTGATCATTAGAGTAATCAAAAATAAAATGCGTAACTGCACCTGTAGACTTTGAGTCAGTCTCATCTGCCAATCCAAGCCATGATAACTTTTCTATCAAATAGCAGAAACCTCTTCTTCACCATCACCAGGATATCACCGCAAAAGCTTTGCACTTTTATGTATTTTTCCACAACTTTTCATATTTACATATGTATATTCTATATTTTACATAAAACATTTCAATTAATTTCTAATATCTGTAATAAAATTATGTATTTATAGAAGTGCATCTCTTAAATCAGGTAATGCGCTTTATTGAACATTAAAACTTTTGTAGTATTAAATTAACCAATTAAATCAATCAAACAATAATAAATATATAAAAACATAAAATTGAATTAGTTACACATAAATGTACTTAAATGTTCTGCAGCAAATTCTCCAGCTGTCAAACTCATTAATAAATGCGATAAAATGTGTTGCGATTTTTTCATAAATGAATTGAAAAAAGGAAACAAAAGATAGAAAACGATATGAGAAGAAAAAGTCAGATTAATAGTTTCATTACTGCAGCCTGTATACATATACATATGCATATTTATAGAGAGCTTTTTATAGTCACTGCATAGCTTATCATTTTACTCTTGGTTGAATAACAGGCAGCCGTAATACTAACATGATTGTGATATATATTTCTATATGTGAGATTTAAAATATAAAATGTCACATAGTTTTATGTAACATACACCTTTTTTTGTACTAAAACTAACTGGATTTTTATAGTTTAGCTTAAATAATAAAAAGGTTTATATATTCATTTCTTGTCGTTAGAAATATTAAACTATACTAATTTTGGAATCGATTTATTAGTGAAACTTGGGTTTATCATGAGTAAATAAATCTTTAGTCCACATCTGCATATTTGCATTTCAGTACCCAACAACAACCCCCAGAATCAGATTGTTTTTCAGAACTTTAGTATTGGCTGAATTAAAAGTGCTTTTAGATTCCTTTAAAGGTTCACGTTAAGCAAAGTCTCTAAGTGATGTGTAAGTTTCAAAAAAAAATACCTTACGTACTTCAACTGTGGTGGAAAGGAAAAACAAATATTAAAGATTTTATTAAACAATTTGTATGCTACCTAAATTTATAAGGGCGCTTGTAAGAATTTTCATGTATAAAAATATTACAATTTCGTTGGCATTAAACTTTAAGAAAAAATTAAAAACAAGAAAAGAAGCTTAAAATAATATAAAACACATAAAAATACACGCATTTCCTAATCAATTTATTTTTCAAATCTTTAAGAATTAAAAGCATGTACATATTTCTGATTCTGAACGATTCAAGGGTATTGTAAATATAAGAACCCTAAAGCAAAACATAAATGAACAATCAGTAGCAGTTACAGGAAATAAAATATTAACATTACCAATAATAATGTTGTATCCGTTCGAGAGTACGAAAAAAATAGGTAAAAAATGTGTGCATTCAAATACAAGTGTGTGTACATATGCCGGGTTGTGCTATTACAATAGGCAAAACCCACTAACAAGGAAATATAAAAAGCATACAAATCTTAATACATACATATATACGCATATCGACAAACTGAAATCAAATCAATTAACAAACACAATGACCAATAAATTCTGAGGCTACGCAGACAAACTACATACACACCCACACACACACACAAACATACCCGCCAGCCATACAATCACAGAATTAACAAGAAATATCAATGCCCAGTACAGCAAAAAATACAAACATTTTTATATTTGTGTTTTCCAGCATTTTCTACAAATCGACATAAAACTACAACAAATAGCACTAAAGGGACACTTGAGTTGTAAACGCAAGAAATCAAGGCAACTAAAATACAGCCATTAAAACAGAACAACAAAAAAAAGAAAAGGGAATACAATGAAAAAGTGAAAATAATGGTTGAATAATATTGTTATTCAATTCTTAAGCACTTTCAAACACGTTTTACAGGTTTGCATATGTAAATACCTACACATATATTTATATTGATCCTAGATGTTAAATTCAAGAGTAAGAAAGTATATACATGTAGTTTAATGGCACATAGCCTAGCAAATATTTTTAGAGTATTAAAGTTGACACGTAGAAATAATTTAGAAGCTCTTGAAGCAAAGAAATTGAATTAATTAATAATATTTCTAAGTGAAGCTTACTTCGGTTTATAAAATTGCTTTAGAAATCCTAAACCAGTAATACACACCTATCGATAAATTAAATAAAACTAAAAATTATGTGCTGTAAAATTAATCGAGCTCCTATTTTTTATATCAGGCTTTAAAATTGAGTTGACTATCATTATCAAAACAGTTCTTTTAAAGAAATGTAACGTTCTAAACAAATTTGTAGCAGTGAGAAATTGTTAAACTTTTAATTTAAAGTATTTCCAATTAATAACTTTAAGAATAATTGTTGGTAATAATGTTAGCTTGCAAAAAGCTAAAAATTTATTCCAAATATTTCACAAAAACTTGCAACCAGGGAGAAACACTGTTGTTAATTTAGTTATTCAGCCTGATTATAAATATTTTGATGGAATTTTATCAAAAAGGAAAACTCTCTTCTAGAGGAAAATATAATCAAATATCTTTTCATTCGATACGGAATTCTTTATATTCGTTGTACTTTGTTAAGTGCAAATAATTTGGGAAAATAAAATCTCTGGCGGAATTTGTGTTTAGAATTGGCGTTTTGTTTTCATACCAGGTTCGATTCGCAGTAGACTTTGAGTGTTTTACCGCCAAACGAAACACTTTGCAATTTTATGTTTGCTTTCGTTAAAACAAAAAGAAATTAAAAATTTATCTGCCATGTAAATAAAGTTTTTAAAAGTTTTTAACAATTTTTGTATTTGTAAAATTATTAAAAATAATATTATTAATAAATAATATCTTGAGCTCAAACAATCATGAAATCAAGCAAGCATGAGCCAATTGCTGTCGTTACACTATAAAATCTGAGAACAAGGATTATTGTTATAAACTTGCACGCTTTTTGTAAAAATTTTGACATTTGTTTGTTAAGTAAAACCATTATTAACAATCTCTATGAACACATTTTAATCTACGAACGTATTAGGCTGCAAGCATTTATTCAAATTAAAAAATAATAATAAGGTCCCTGTAAATAATATTATACTTATCATCATATATTTGGGCTAAATTCTTCTTATTAGCAATATGATGGAACTTACAGTAATTTAACGTGCATTAAAGAATCTTAGGATTTTTTTTAACAAAATAGAAGGATCAAAGCTTTCACTGAATGATTATCGGGAAAGCTTGTCTATGTAATCGAGCTTTCATGTGTGTATATTATCAAATAATATTTTTAATTTCACTACTGCTTTTAAGAGCATTAATCACACGAACTCCGCTATTAACATCCATAAAAATATGCAACATTATTGACAAAAAATAAATAAAAATCTTGCAATCATAGACTAATAGTATATCTATACATTTACATAAGATTCTTTATATGTACAATTACGATTGTAGAGTGTATCATCCAAATATAAACTTGTACGCAACGCGTATAATGAATAAAGTCATGCCATTAACACACATTACTCATACGTCGACTAACGTTAGATTTTTATATCAAAAGTGTAGCATACTTCTGTCGCACTAATTTAATTGCCCGCAATGCGTATGAGCAATATTCATATAAGGAAAATCTAAAAATAACTAAATTTCTATGACCTATAAACGATGAATTTTAATTATTTATTATTTTGTTTTTAATTTGACGTTATTTTGTTTTTTTAATTTAGTGTTATTTGACAAGAGTTTAGTATTAAAACCTGAAAAACATTAAATTACGAATGCACGCGCTTTAATTTTAGAAGGATTTTTGTATATATGTAGCGAGTTTTTTAAAATTTTCTTTTATATAATCATGTATTTAATGGAAGTTATTAAAATAATTTCCAACTACACCATTTAATAGAGAAATATAAATTGGATGGATATAATAATTCAATTCTCATTCTGAGATAACAACGATACCGTCATTGTAAATTGCTTTAAACAATAATAAAATTTTTAAATAATAATACAAAATTTTGTGAAATTATAAATATCACTGAATATTTATAAAAGCTGTTGTTTTTCAATTCGATCACATTATATTTGCTATTAAAATTTTCATATAATATGGACAGTATTCAAAATGTAATAAGATGTCATGAAAAATCTTAAAAATGTCTTAAAGATGTTTCATTTGAAAAAAATAATTAGCTTTACATATTCTAATAATAATATAAATTTGTTAAGAAAAATTTTTATGAAAAATTACTATTAGTACTTTTTATTGAATTTTTAAAGGCAATATTTTAAATTACTAAATAAAACAAACTAGTTGTTGAAATTCAGTACCCATATAACAATAAGGAACATTAATTTTAGATTAAGATCAAGAAAGAAATTGGGCAATTTGGCCAGGGATTATATTTTGGCAATAGTAAGATATATTCACGTTTTTCTCAAGGATATCTCATTATATGATACCTATGACTCTAAAGAATTCTTTTTTCATTTATGTATTCCATTATGTTCCAGAAAATAATGGTTTTCTGCCCTGAAGATGCTGAACGAAGGAGAGTGAAATATTGGCATATAATACATAATTTATATTAAAACTGACCTAAAGCTTCACATTAAAACTCAACTCATTTAAAACCAACTTTGTATATGAAAATTCCAGCTTAAAACTTTATATTTACTTATTAATGATTTTATTAATAAAACAAATCGTATGCTTTTTGAGGCTCATAATTGGCAAGCTACTACCCAATATCTACGCAATAAATGTCAAATAAACTTAATATAATTTGTATTAATATAGACATTAAAGTTTAATAAGTTCATGAATGTAAGTAGATATCAAAAAGGCAAAGCATTCAGGCCTGAACCTTCAGTATTTGCTTATATCATTATTAACGTTAATTAACAAATTATTGTTAAAGATTAATTCAGACAAGATTTATTTACTAATTTTTATTTCAATTATTATCATTTTTTAAACATATGCAATGATTTCTTTATCAAGTTGTTAGAAACAACGCAATTTATTTAAATTACAAATAAAACAAAATCCACAAAATGAACCCACAGCAAAGTTGGACTCTGAGCTCAAATTTGCTGTATCTTCTTGTTAAGTTTCGTTTAACTTTATACAGCATTTATTACTATTTACATATATTATTGCTTGAATGGAAAACTTACTGTCTAAATGTGTTAAAAAGACGTCATGTTTTGAATTCAATTAAATGAAAATTGGTATTGATTAGTTCAATTTCAAATAAATAACTAACAAAGCAGTAGACTGTCTTATCACTAATTCAATCTCATAATAGACACCATACATTACATTTGAGACATATCTTGATTTTGTTTTGTTTTTTTTTATTATTATTATTTTTACTATGCATTGTGCTCATTTCCCTTATTGTATGGCAATATGTTTCCATGTCTTGTGTGTGAAATCTTAAATGTATGGGAGTGATTCTCATATCAAATGACTGTGTGTCTGTTTTGCGCTCAGCTTTTTCTATGTTAATAATGACAATTGTAAAATGTTAAACGTAAATCATCCATTCATTCAGTAATTTTATCTTCTCAGCCTGTTTGTTTTAGCACCATGGTACTGTGTTATGCTTAGAGGGGATGGATGTTACTTACAGACACATTTACAAGTCAAGTTATGAAGACACACTCTTCCCAATACTAAGCTAAAGCACCCACAATTTGTCATGTTTATTATTTGTTCTTTTAAATATTCAAATATTCATCAAAGCATATTGTGTTACTTTTTTCAACTTACTAAATTAAAATAGCTGTTTTGTAAATATTTACACAACACATTTTACAAATACAATCTAATATCAAGAAGATTTCTAAGTGGAAAAGTTGATCCAAAAATTTACTCCAAATAGCTGAAACTTATTAAAGACTCGATATTTTTAAAATAAAACAAATTAATATATTTGTAATGCAAATATTTTCACAATTTATAAACTCAGATTAAGAATAAAATGATTTGAAAATGAGGATGCTAATTCGAGTTTCCCAAAAGAGAAACTTTGTTTTTCAATATACATAAATTTCGTAGATGATTTCTAATGAAATTTCTACGCTTTTCTGATCAATCAAATCAAAACAAAATAAGTAAAAAACAAAAATATTTATAATGATTTTAAAGCAACTTTCTGCAAACAGTGTTGCCAAACTATATACAACAAAAGTTGTTAGTTTAATCAGTAAAACACTTTTTAGGGTCATGCATTGTCAAGATTTTCTCATACAAAACTACTTAAAATATTAAAAAAAAGATATTCCCGACAGGACGAATTATCTAGCAGTCTTACAAAAACAAGAAAACAGCACATAAAAAGGTTTAAGTATATATCTTGGCTAATCTGTAAATGGGGTAATAGACATAATATGAAAGCTATACTTAAAGATAATACACAGGCTCGTTATCAGGCCGATTATCACTAGTTTTTATCAATATTTATTTTGTCATGGGCATCGATAGAAGATAAATGTAACCTCAAAATATGTCTGAATAAAATTACCTATCAGAGTGACATCAACTAACTGACGATGGACAGTCGATATTCGTACCAGACACGAAATGTTTTTACAGCTATACCATGAAAGTTGTAGATGTGTGGTTTGATCAAGAGTATGACAAGAGGTTCATGGCATTATTCCTGATATCCATTTCTACTTGAGCAACTCTTAGAACTAGGTGCCCATAAGATGGTAAACAAAACGAAAGAAAAACGCTACACAGACAGCACCGCGGAACTGTAAGGACAACTCGGAAATATACTCACAAATTTATAGATGTACATTAGAGCATAAGCGTGCTAAGTCATAAGAAGCTGGAACTGAACAGCCTAAATGGCGTTAATAACAATTTACTTGATAGCTAAAGGTAAAGATTTAAGATTTTGTTTGCGAATATATCTCAACGACATTTCATACAGCGATGTCAGAAAAGCCAATTCCGCTTGTAAACCAAACTCATTGCATATTTTAGTGCTCCAGATAATTAGTTATGAAAACATTTTCGGAATGAAAAATATAGTTCTTTTCATGCATCTTAAAGGT
>BGZK01003587.1:0-22515 GCA_005406025.1 Eumeta japonica
AGCCAGCAATTTGGTTTGAATAAGATTTTCCAAAATTCTCCATCTCAATTCTCCATTTGCTCTGTATCTCTCTTTTCATCCTTTTCAAATGCTCAAATTACCTAAACATACTTTTTAATCTAATCACGTTGTGAACCAAAATTACATAAATATTACGCAGATATCAACATCTCTACTGCACTGGTTCTACCTCCACGCTTCTTCTGCCTCACTCAATTTTCCCGCGCACACATAAGCACACGTGGACTAAAACTCTATTATAAATAGTTAAATGCGTTCTAAATGTGTGTTTTAAAGTTAAACCCTGTTATAAATTGCTTCTTGTGATACACCTTCAAATTATTCTCAATAGCAAACAAAGCCTAATTCGATTTATTTTCCGCGTTTAATTGCATCACCACATTTACATCAAGGCTCATATTGTCATCTCAAACGTCAGTTAAACAACGAAAACATTCATAAATAAAACAACTAAAATAACAGTGTTTTTGTTTAACTCTTTCAAGCTTTCCATAAATACATCGCCTGTTAAATAATTGAAATAACATTCACTAACATTCTTGTTCGCACGTAAACAAATTATGCTGCTGTAAAATTGCTATGTTCTGTTTGAGTTTGAAAACTGAAATAGGTTGAAAATAAATTTTAACAAAACTGAAAAAAATTAATTAACATGTATATAGAGATGCACCCGGAACCATTTTCACACTTTTAATTGATTGCACTTAATTTTTGAACACTGGTCGCCCAAGGAAAACTAACTCTGTCAGCACCTGAATTCCGGTACACCGAGTATTCTACAATATTCTTCAAATGTGAACATAAATCATAAAACATTTATAAAAATCAAGATATAAACATGACACGTCTGATATAAATAAGCACATTAACCGTAATCTGAAGCATTCTAACCAATTATAGTGCGCAAAGGTGAGCATAAAGGTGAAAAACAACCATCCACGCATTTTGAGATCAACAATAAAGAATTTTGATTTTTTTTTAATTTATTGAGGGGGCGTTATGTTGTTATCGAATTATATAATTTATGAGCATATTTTGCAATAATATTATATTCAAACTTTATACTCGTACCAACCACATCACATCGGGAGCACCATTAATGCGACGGACTTTAAAAAAAAGACAAAGTAGTGAACGATTTTATTAAGTTTAGGCACTTTTCTTAAATATCTTTGACTTATTAGTATTTGTTTGGTTCTCGTCTCTCGTCGTGGTATTTGATACATTTTTAAATTAATCTCAAACGCGTTGTTGGGTCGGCGCACGCCCGCTGGTTCGAATGGAACTCATTTTGATTCTCGGACTCTTTTTCATGTTATGTTTATAACAATATAAAATATTACGTCTTTATGGGTTTGTGATTAAGTAACGTGTGCATTGTTTCAAGTTCACTTGATTTCTCAGTCTCTTCATTCATTTATCATAATGTCGCATTTCAAAAATCGTTGCCCATTGCACATCCATCGGTTTAATCCACACTTATTAAATGAGCAATTCTCGTGTATGTATTACCACGACGATTTTGCCCTAGCGGTTACGAAGAAAATTGTTAGTCTATATGCAAAGCTTCCTTCTTTGGAATAAAATCGATTTTACATTATATTTTTTCAGGTAATTACATTATTATGCTTTAGGTGCTTATGGTTCTCAACAACAGATGGCAGTACATGATATAACCAACAAACAGTACTACATAAATAAAGTACAGAAATAATTTTTGCGATTGAATATTGCTGGAAATGAACATATTATGCAATTTTTCCCGAGCGAATTTATTTTATTCCCACGACCAATTCTAACCCGAAACCTATACAATCCCATACAGATACTGAGTATTTTAAAAACAATACCAATATTCAAAATTTTTGAAATAAAATTTTCTGTTAAGTAATTTTTTTTTAAATTAGACACAATCGATTACGTGCGTATCGATTCGAATCACCCATGTGACGCCACCGTTTTCATAAATAGTACAACAGATATGAATTAATATTTAATTTTATGTATAAATTAAGTTGAAACTAAGGCGAAAACATAGCTGACAATAAGAATTACCTGTAAGTAATCAGAATATGTGAACTGTTTGCTTTTTAAATCATCAACTTAAGACTTTCTTGGTCGTGAAAGGCCTTGAAAATTCTGTAGCCTTATATATCACTTAACGATGTCGATGTGCCGCCGGCATTGGCCGTTGACCCTCGAAAAGCTGTTAATGTAAATAAAGCTAATTGAGCTGTAAATATACGTCAGGTTCATGACATGTCTTTATGTACGTGTACTCGGCAATATAGCCATTAGAATTTTTATTTATCTGAAATTAGATATTTTTAAAATCTTAACGCAAATATTCTTTGCCCTTTTATAAAAATAACTTATAAATGCACTGTATGACGTAAAATGTACTGATAACTCCCAGTCGATTAAATTATTTAATTTAGTGTACGCAGTACAAACATTATTTGTCTTACTTTTAATATATTAAAAATAAATAGACGCATAATAAAAACCAAAATAAATAAATAGGGCGCGCAGAGATAATTCTTGAAATGTTGAGATGTTGTTTCAATCAAATCGATTTTCAAACAAAAACTTCGATACAAGATCAATCAGTTCGGTCGATAGTGATTATGTACATAATATTACATAAACGCCATAAACGACTTTCACAAACTTCCACTAACTTTATCGCGTTACAACAACACTATCATCTATTGCCTTGATGAAAGGATGATCAACATATAAACTTCATTAATATTGTATACTTTTCGTGTTAGTTGTATAACCTGATAGATTTATTTGGCTACGAGACCATAAGCCTATTTCTGGTATATATCACAAATTGCCTTTGTATGCTTTGTTTGTTTGTTTCCGCGCGCAATACTATTACGAATGGCATAGAAGAATAAAGTAACTTTGTGTTTATCAGGACAGAGGATTTCTGCGAGTTTCTTGATCCTTCGTGGAATTCATGAACATCAAAAGTTATATGATAACATACTAGCTTGCAAAACGAAAAACACAAGAGGAACGCCAGTGAGATTTTCTAATTCAACGTTTTCAAAAGGATATAAGAATTAAAATTAAATTTACAGAACTATAATAAAAAGAAATAATTACGAGTACCTGTCACTTTTACGCGTGGTTGAAGTGCAACTGTTTTATCTGTGGCAGTGGCAGGCGCGCCGCCTAAACTGAAAGCCGATAAGCCATGGTCCGGGATCGCGATTGTGAACGGAATGGAGACAGGGAGGTATAAAAATGGAGGAATTTATTCTAAGTCTACCCGGGTGCAGTCACGGATTCGGCTACGTATTAAAGAAACAATTTAAAAATAACCCATTTAAGTACAGAGTGTAAGAAGACTGCTAAATATTGTAAAATCTCAGAAATTTTCCGCTATGATATTTATCAATGTGTTTTTCAGCTTAAATATTTGAAATACGGTTGGTCTTTCAGGTCATCCCTGAAGTTTCTTAACTACTTTCGAGCTCAAAGCGTTCAAAAATAAAGTAGCAGGAAATGATTGAGCTCATCAAAAGATTGATTTTATTCGCTTTTCAAGCTTTTCGAGTTCAAAATATTGTTCTAATACGCTTTCAGCTCATACAATTAAAAATCTATAAGTTTTAAAACAAATTTTCTTTTTATTTTTAACTACAATATCTTTCACACTCGTTGTTTGATTTACATGCTTTATGGCATCTGACGCAGTTTTCTAGACAGAAAATTTTGACCGTCAAAATTTCACATTATTTGAAAGGTACCCTTTTTTCGAATTTCTTGATAACGATATCCCTCGCACATACGAACCGATTTTGTTAGTTTACAACGATCGATATTGCTAATTAAGAAAGAACTGGTTAGACTTTAGAATTTATCGATAAAATTACAAAAAATTTGGTTGCCTGTAAAGTCGGTATACGGGCGAAAGTTTACGTGACAACGACTTTGAATGGTAAAATCATTTTAATGTGAATATTCATTCGTATAGTAGGAAGAAGGATGAAATAATAGTAACAATTTAAAACATTTATTTATACAAAGAATTATATTTAAAACATTAATTTATACAAAGAATCTCGCACTGAATTTCATATTAACAAAATTTTATTTTTACCTTTACACATACATACGTATTTATATACAAATATACATACAATAACTTGCAATACATTTGCAAAGCTATGCAATTCTCTAGCGCGCGCGCAGACCGATCATAGTTGAGTGGGAGAGACGCAAGGCATTCGGCGGGCCTCTCCGTTCGGTGACTCATCGTTACGTTACCGAGCGTTACACTTTTCAAAGTGACTCCCAGCCGCAACCTAATTTAAGACGTTGTCACGTCAAAACTTTCGGAAAATTTTTCGACAACAATTTCTCTCAACGAATGAATTGATTTTGATGAATTTGACAACGATTGATGTTGTTTTTAAGGAGAACAACTGAATAGATGTTGGAATTTGTTGGTAGAGAAATTCACAAAATATTGTAAATAAATACTTTTTAGAAAATTTTTGTCTATATCTCTTGAACTATATACCTCTTGAACAAATCAACCGATTGTGCAATTTGCGCAGTCGATGCAACTGTTTCGGGAAAAGAGCCGATTAGATTTTGGTAGTGATCGGTAGAATAATCTAACTACTCCACTTATTGATACCAAATATACAAAATTTATTATAAAAAAATATTATTCTAAAACTCTTATTTTTAAAATTTCTGAAATCAACTTTTATGAGAAAACCAACACTTATTAAAATGAGTATTTTGACATATTTCAAATGTAATATTATGATCTACGAAATAAAGATATTTTGAAATTTAATTTAAAAAAGTAGAGCGTAAATCCATACCTCTCAAAAAGCGCTAATAAAATTTTGTTTTTCGTTTTCGATAAAGTGGTCTAAAAGTTATTTTAAAACAATATTTTCCTGAAAACTTTATTTTTGAAATTGCCAAAATCTACCGAGCGAAATCAGTTCAAAGTTTCTGGTTCAAATTAAGGGACCACTTTCCGATTTCGTAAGCTATATTTCAATCGATTAATTCGTTCAAAAGCAATGAGAGATTTATTTACATACACGCAGACGCACACGCGCACGCGCATATACACACACACACACGTACACACACACACACACACACACACACATCCACATACGCACGTACACACATACACCCGCGCGTGGACATGAGAGAGAGAAAGAGACATATTTCACTTGGAAAATAATAGAAATTGATTCTTGGAATCTTAAAATGTCAAGATCTGGTGAAAAATTCATTTTAGAAAATTATAAAATCGTAACATCGACTTACTGATATGTCTTTACTATACATATTTTATTTATTATATCAAACTAACTCGATGGCCTTCCAAAATGTAAAACGCATTGGTCTTCATTAGTGGGTGGGAGTCGTGACTTCCACTAGTCCAATCTCTTTTCAATACTGTGATGTGAGCTAAGTATTCCTATAAAAATTTGGTTGCCTGTAAAGTCGGTATACGGGCGAAAGTTTTACGTGACAACGACTTTGAATGGTAAAATCATTTTAATGTGAATATTCATTCGTATAGTAGGAAGAAGGATGAAATAATAGTAACAATTTAAAACATTTATTTATACAAAGAATTATATTTAAAACATTAATTTATACAAAGAATCTCGCACTGAATTTCATATTAACAAAATTTTATTTTTACCTTTACACAACATACGTATTTATATACAAATATACATACAATAACTTGCAATACATTTGCAAGCTATGCACTAATTCTCTAGTGCTGCGCGCGGCAGACCGATCATAGTTGAGTGGGAGAGAGACGCAAGGCATTCGGCGGGCCTCTCTCTCGTTCGGTGACTCATCGTTACGTTACCGAGCGTTACACCTTTTTCATAAGTGACTCCCAGCCGCAACCTAATTTAAGACGTTGTCACGTCAAAAACTTACAGATAAGGATGCCAAATGTCTGTACTGACATATATTAAAAAGGTTAACATTTAATTCAAAAATGGGTTGAAAGTCAGTGGAAATTTCGATATTCAGATAAAAATAACACGAATGACGTCGTAACATGATCTCTTATTAGTTCTTGCGTAAACTCTGTATAAAGCATTTTGGCTACTGGTATATTTGAAAATTAGAAACGAGGCAATATGAAAAACGAAATGATAGAAAACAGTAAGGGTGTAAATAAGAAACAGCGGATAATTACGGTGGAGGAATAAACAACAAAAAAAAGTATTCGGAATCAAAAAAATTTAATTAGGCGCGCGCAACTTCACAAGCGGACCTCACCCTGTCAAACAGCCTGACACGCGCATTGTGAATGCATGAGAACTCAAAAATTAAATGCATCTCATTTGGTGATTTCTGGTACGACTGATTTCGCTAGGTCATTGTAGAGGTCAATTCCGTTTGCCCTCGACTCTAACGGCACGGGCGCGAGCGGGCCCGGCTGTTTGAGTTACGACTGAATACTGCCAACGAGTGACCAAATAAATTGAAATAATAGGATACTGATATATTTATGTTATATGGATTTACTAATATTATATGTGGTCACAGACCGATATGAAATTCTTGTGGGACTCTAAGTTCATGGATATAGATCTTATTAAACAGAACGTAATATAAAAGTTTTGAATAAAATAATTTGTGTGGTGTTTATGTCAAAATTATAGAAATGAAAATTAATACGAATTTATGATTTTGAAAAATATATAATAATTTATTACATCGATGTTATATAATTAACATTATTTTCGAGGATCACTAAAGGACAAAATTTTTATTTTGAAATGTAATAATGCTTTTTCTGTATTAATGAAATAGGGTAAGTTACAATATATTATTTTATTAATATAGAAATCGATATTATATAGAATACTTATAAGAATAAAATATTATATATTCACATTTATGAATTAATAATTCAGTGGAATTTTGCTTTGATTGGACTTCTTCATTGCTATCGTACGTAGGTTGCACTTAATTTTTTTAAAACTGCCACTAAAAAAGATGGTGGCCTGTTTTTTCCAAATTACAGGTCATTATGCAACAATTGTTTTAAAAGATGAAAGAAGACAGTCACTGCAAATTATTTTGTACTCTAGGAATTGTTTGCTTCTTGTTTTGGAAAAAAATAGTGAAAAATTATTTCACAGTAGAACTTCCCTTCATCACGACAACGTCTCGTCGCATACCGCCAGACAAACAACTGTCTATTTGGGGACGTTAGGTATAGAAATACTGATTCACCCGCCTTACATTTCCGACCACGCGATTTTTAATGTTTTAAAATAAAAGAAAAGCTTCGAGGAAAGTGGTTTACAGACGCCGAGGAAGCGGCGGCTCCGTACGAAAAGGCCTGTGAAACGACCTCCAAGTGCGAATGGGCAAAGTGTTTCTCTCAGTGGTTGCAGCGAATGCAGCGACGTATTTAACTCAACGGACGCTATTATGAAAAACGATTATAATAAAAATATCTGGCTAGACTGCTCAGTTTTTTGATGTCGTAAGCACTTTCAAATCGACGCGAGTATTGTAAGAACTAAACAACAAGTTTATAGAAAAGGAAATATATGATGTAAATAAATCTGTATTGAAGTATGGTCTGGAGCGGGTTTTTCCGATCCAGCGTCAAAGGAAAACTCAAAAAACATCTTAATATTATCATTAATATTATCTTCATTCCAGATAAAACGTTATGTTTTTATTATTTATATGAATTTACATTTGTACAATAACATAATTTATTTAGTTTACCTGTACGCGTTGAATCGGATAGTATTTATTTATACTAGCTTTTGCCTACGCCTCCGCCCACGTGACTAATTAATTCTTTCATCTTCGACATCGATCGCTCAGGCTTTCAAACACGATCCAGATCTTGTCCCTTCTTTCGGTTTCAGCCCATTCCGAGTCTGGTCCCATTCTAAATTCCGGTTCTGTTCAAATTAAACATAATTCGCCCGCAAATCCGCCCGTGTGGATTCTTTCATCTTTTACATCGATCGATAATTTTATCCGGCCTCGGTCCTATCTTCATCTCCATACCAGAACAAACCCATATCCTTACACCGAAAACGCACGTAACACCGTTTTTTTTTATTACGTGACGATGTCGTTTACGCTCTTGATCCTGATTCCGGTCCTGTTCGGGATTGCGATCCTGAAATTATGTTGAGTTTGAACCTCTGGAACATTGCAGTTACTAATAACCGATCGATATAATAAAGGATTCGTTCCTTCGATCACGCAAGCGAAGCCACGAGCAAAAGTTATTGTATTCGTAAATTCTAGTCTGTATGTTATCCTGATGTATGAGCTACATAATTGTAAAGTTTCAACAAATTTTGTTCATCAGTCAAAGTGTAATTAGGTAACAAACATCCAAACATACGAACATTCACATTTATAATATTAGTAGGATATACATTAACATAATTTTTATAATATAATTTACGCATATTAGATTTGGATTGAGTTTCATCGTTAAAGCGTACGTTTACGTCAAAGACCTTGAAAGTTTCCATCCTTTACCCTTTACCCTTGGTACCTTAAATGTCGGGATTTTGTAAGCGTTTGTTTTCGACCCTCGAAAAGGTATTATTACTGAGCACCTGCCCCGCGTTAAGGGAGGTTTTATAGCAGCCTACACAATTATGCTTTTGTACTATTATATTTATATGTACAATATACATACAATGTACAATGTACATTTGTAATATAACAAAGCTTTTATGCTGTAACAAATAAGCTCAACACTTTTAGAAATATTGTTTTACACAATTTTAATCTGTATTCCTGTTCGTTGTTCTGCAAAAATACGTATTTTTATGTCTCTTGCAACAAAAGAAGGGCTAAAACAACTATATTGTGACGTCAAGGAGCGGAAAATTTCAATCCGAATAATATCTTCTTAAAATATTCCTAAAATCACACAACCGTGAACAACATTTTAATGTATGATTTTCATTTATAACAACAAATTAAATATACTTACAAACACAAATTCATAGCAAAATAATAGAGTACATCATTTAAATAATTTACGATTATTACACCTACTATATATTAAAATACATTAAAACTTAATCGATAGTGTCGAACAAGAGACACATTTTACTTTCTTACAAATTACCGTAATTTCAATGCATATCGTTTACCATAAATCATTAACCGTATTTTTTATCGTAACTGGAGCAATTAACACCGACAGACGGCAGAGCAGGCGGCCGATTAAGATCTAAATCGAATATTTCGAAGGGCCCAATTTGACCCATATGAGCTCCGTTATAAAGTACAAAATATATTCGACATATCGGAAAATATATTGCTTTTCGGCGTTAGTTAACAAAACATTAGCTCGCGTCGGACTGACTGCAAAATCTTGTAGCGGGCTCAACTAAGAATAATGCGGTAGGTATTGCGTGTGGTGATCTCCGCGATGTGGGTTAATCCAACTTTGACTCATTTCAACGTATGAAATGGTAGGTTTTTTAATAGGCGCGTGCGTTAATACTAAGAAAATGCATATTATTATTTTATGTACCTTTTATTCAAATTTTTTCTGACTTTTACGAGTAGAAAGTTCGAAGTTTTCCAAACGAATATTACATTATTTTTATATATAAATTGACGTTTCAATTTTGACTCGTTAGTAATAAAAGAATAGAGACCCATAACATTATTTTCTCTTATAGTTACAAATAATATTATCTTATAGTTACAAATAATATTAACATAATAGGGCATATGTTATTGTCCATTAATATATGTATATAAATAATATGTACAAATTGTAAACCAAAGCCCTCTACTGGCCCAGTGCGACTTAAATATATATCTTACTTTCTTTAAAAAATCAATCTACACTAATCGCCAACAAAAAACATACCGCATACAGTTAGTAATGGGAGCTTTCAAAAGCAAAACATACAATACAAATGTAATTATCATTTGATACACACTAATTTAGATAAGCAAGCATAATAATATATTTAGCTTCGTAAATACATTCGAATCGAGACTTCGGAATGTAGATCGTGAGTGCTATTAACTCTCATGATCTATAGATCGTAGATCCTGCCGGCGGTAGTGAGGGGAATGGTCGAGCACGCCGGATATGAACTCTGTCCGCCATTAGATGTAGCGTTAAAAATAATTCGGTGGTTAACCATAATCTATATAAAGCGAAGGAATGACGTTGAAAACGAAGATTTAAAGCGATACCTCTAAACGGCCGCCGCTAGCCACGACCGGGCAACGGGGGAAGAACGAGTGTCATCACGAGCTATGACTGTTGATGGGAGTGTCGACATGGAAGACGCCGGATAAAACCCGCGTAAGTGCCAGATTTAATTGCAGTTTTACAACGAATTCGCTTCATCGGGTAAACAACGCAACAACGCTATGCACATAATATAATAATAAATCATCTATTTTATGGCTCAAAACTTCATAAATCAGGCCGTTTTGGAATTATAGCAAAAAAATTATTCTCACGTCACAATCGTTCGGTGGAAGTGGTTGTTACCAAGAGAATTACAGAAATATCACAATAATTTGCAAATTAAGGATTGTTAATATTTACCACTGCTTGATATTTTGGTGTTTGATGTTTGATGAATCTAACAGTAATGTTACTGTTAGATTTATCATAAGGATCTTATGATCAATCGAGTCGCAAATATAAAGATAACTCATTATGTCCATGCAGGCGAAGTTGCGTGCTAAAACAAGGATTAAAAACAGTTGAACAATAATTCTCTAAAAATGAATAAAATAATTTAAAAACTAAAAGTCGAAATCTATTGAATAATCTAATAACATATTGAAATAAAATAAACAACGACTCTTTAAAACAATACAGACTTGTTTTATTTACTTTCATAAGTTGACTAACATTTTAACAGAACATAAGTTCAATAGAGCTTTATTGAATGTAGGCAAAAATTTAAGAAATTTGAAAAAAAATTAACCGTAATGTATCGAGTACTTCTCAGTATCGCAACTTATTAAGTACATTACCTACCGTTCGCCGCAATAGTACGGCGGCGACCGCAAATATGGCGCGCGATGCAGTGTTAAGTTACATAATAAAGTGCGCCGGTGCATCGAATCGTACCAAACGCAGACCAAAACTAATTGCATTTCACAATGTAGAGAGGTCGCTACGAATAAAATTTTATAATGAAAATATATCAATTTAGCTTGCACATTCAAAAGTGGTTACTTTTATATATGTATATAATATTAGTGGATAACATTATTATTCTGAAAGAAGCAATACACTTGCTTCCGTAATGGCTTTGCTTGTGTGCGCAGGTATATCAATTTCATTTTTGGTGCTTCTGTGAATTCATTTTCTTTTGCATTTCAATGCGAATATATTGATTTATGTTGAAAGCCGTTAAACGAATACCGGACAGACAAATACTGACAATACGTTTATTTTCAGCGACAAATTGGGCGAAGTATTGAATCAAGCTATACCACAGTTATTATTGTATAGGTCGTGTTTTATTTGATAATACTAATAATAGATTACTAGGTAAGTATAACATCGATTTATAGGAATGGAGTTAAGGGGACATACCCAAATTACGTGACCCATATATTACAATTTTGACACCCTTAGGTGACCAAGCGTAGTATTTGCTAAAACACTTCCCACTTTCACGTAGTAATTCAAAGTTTTCTCTAACAGAATGTTAATATAATCAAGGAGAAAAACCTTATTTTAAGAGCCGCTGCCCCGGCGTGACCAAGCGTGGTATTGTGGTATTTTGAAGACCCCCCAACCCTGAATCGGTCACGTAATATGGGTATGTTCCCAAAGCAGGTACCAATTCCTATCCTATAAAAATTAGGTTGTTGTTGTCGATAATTTCCGTGCAAGTAGATCTGTCTCATTGCTAATGATTGTATCTCGTTTCGAAAAATTGCCAAAGATACTCTAATGGTTTACAATAATGACGTAAGGCCAACGTTTTTATCCTATACGTGGTGCCGTATGTGTACACATTTCAATAATTCCTTCGCTGCCTACATTTATTGAATGCCGTACTCGAGTATTTTCGGAAAACCTTTTTTTTTACGAGAATCTTCTCGAAATATTTCATAGCCTTACCCCACAATTTTTATTCGAAAAAAATTACGACCAGTAGCAATAGGACCGATTAAAGAATTATTGAAGTGAAACTTTTTTATCGGGGTTGGAGAAAAATTTAGTGTAACATTTTTTCGTTACCCGTCACATTTTTCCGTTACGCGCCATCTTTTTCTTATCCCTACCACGCGTGATTCGAAGTATACTTTCTCCAGCGGAGTAGGGATTGGTAAATGTCTCCAATGTATTTTGCGGCCCGTTTTGAGTAGTTACATTTTTTTAAGGTTATTTCAGGTTAACCTTAGTTTTGATTGTAAATATCAGTGAGTTGCCATTAATTACAAAAATATATAATAACGATAACAATAATAGTAATAATTCTATTATAATTAATGAAATGCTATAATCTTAGTAGCAGAAAGGTGAAATAATTGTATTATTTTTGTATCCATGTCTGTGATAATAAAAGCCTTTTGCATAAACTTTATCTAATTTAGCTTTATTCAACCAATTTCTGTGAAGTTGTAAATAGTAAATCATTTTCGAAAATGATGTCATAAAGAAGTTTCTCTTACGTGTGTACACTAATACACACACACTTTTTGTTTTTTATAAGAATTTGGTCCTCAGACCATGTTCATTATAGGGTGCCATTATTACAAAGAAATGCACTACAGATGAAATAAGTACGTTCTTTATCTATATTTCCCGCACATAATAGTTATAAGCACTTTATTCGCTTATAACTACAAAAACCAGTAGGTATGTCACCTATTACTATTAAACTAGTGTAAACTAAAGTGCATCAGCAAAAGAGCGTATCCTCATGGCACTTACGTTTTTTTGTTGAGAAGCGCAGTTTTTCGACAATAATTCAAAAACGGTATAACCGATCATGTTCAAAATCATTTTCGTTGAATGTATTTATTAAGCGTTACCTTTATTATTTTTTCATATTTTATGGACATACTTTTAGAAAATAGAGGGGGAGGGAGACACAATTTCTGCAATTTTCGAAGCGATTATTTCCGATATTATTCACGAGACCCCATGTCAGATAACTCTTGTGTCTCTGTCTGTCCTTCTGTCACAAGCAATTTGCTATGAATCTACTGGACCGATCGAGTCGAAAAATTGGTACATATACGAATCCGCGTGACACAAACAGACGTGTGACGTAAATAAATAGCTTTTGAATATGGGGGTCACTTTTGGGGGACATCTGACCCCCGAAAATTGAACTCCAAATAGTTCTTTACTTTCAAATTACAGAAAAACCTTTAAGAAGTCTATGCTCTTAAAATAACATGGAAAATCTCTCAATATTATATACAAACTTATATATGCAGTTATTTTAGTTACTACAAACAAAGTGTTAGATATAAAAAAAATGGTACATAATGTACATATTATTGAAGGAAACCGTCTTCACGCGATTTTAACTCGCACTTGGCCGTTTTTTTTTATTTCATTTAATAACGCTATTGTCCTTGAGAAGGAATAAAATGCTATTATTTTTAAGTATTTATCTATAAAAATAAACAAAACATAAATGTTTTTGAATTGCCGATTAAGTAAGAAATCAGCAAAAGAAACAAATTTAAAAAATTTTTGATAGTATAAAATTTTGGTATATTTTACCGATTTTAATTTTGTTTTTCGACTTTCTATATTATATTTAAGCCAATTATATATTTGAACAAAAAATAATATTGTCAATATCACTCAATACTTTATTGCAACAACAACTTGCAGTCGCTAAAACAGTTTCTTTTTTTTTGTATGAACATGTATTGATGCAGGTTTCTTTTTTATTGAATTTTACGAAACCACTTAATCGTCCCTATCATCTTTTATACTAAAATTCCATAAAAAATAACCATGAAGACTGACGCTGATACTTTCAGAATCATATTAAATCGCTTACATTCAAAATAGCAAGAGTGTAATGAAACAGAACATATTGTGACAATACTTATGAACAGATTCTACCATTATTTTACTAGATGAAGAACTTTTTATCATAATCGGTTTCGTCGTTTCGAGTTTATTAGCAATAAACATATTGACATACACACTGAACATTTGTATGCATTACCATACATACTCTTTGCCAAAAAGTATACTTCGATATATCTTTGATCAGATCATGATAAAATAAATATGTAAGTATGTAAAGCAAAAGGTTATAATACACTTGACACGGAATCGCAAGAAGCAAGTCGTTTCCATACATGGTAACAAGTACGCGGAACTCATACACATATGGTCACTGTCAAAGAATAATAACGACAGTACGTCCCTGAATAATATTATAAATGTATTTTATAGTCCAGCTTTAATAAAATATGATAAATGAAATTAAAAATAATGTAAGTCCATAAAGAAAAATTAATATTAACGTTCTTAAATTAATCAACGAAGTATTTTTATATGAATTCTAATAAGTTACGTGGGCACCACTAAACTTGTTCATAAAAAAATAATTTACGAGACACTGTCGAAACGTATAACAGCGCGGTGTTTACTGAATTTGTACAATTCGCACGTAAGTGTGCAAACACGTAATATGTATATGCTTTAGGAACTTAGACGTCGATTTCATTACTATATACATCTAATAAGCTTAATTGCAACTTGACAAAACTAGATAGTTTAGACAAAACGAAACCTATTGAAACCCGGTGTCTTGGTAGTCTTGTAAATAGAATTGAAAAATACGGTAATTTTGGTTTTACAGTGAATTTAAAAGTTTTTTTTTTTGGTATTTTTCAGATAAAGGGTTATATATTATGAAAACATTATACATTAGTATTTTTAAAGGTATTTAGTTTTGCCAATAAATCACTATATTCTACCTTATTTTCATTTACCTTAGGTGTGAATGTTTTTCTGCCAGCCACCGACTCACTCTCCTCTTCTCTCCAACGTTTCTCTTTCAAATACTTTTGTTGCAATCCTAGACTTCCTTTAACGTTTTTAACATTTGTGTTTGCATTCCTACGTTAATAGAATCCTACTTATTCCAATCATTGATATACATATGCGATCACAACTTTATATATATATTTATTAAGTTGTGATCGCAGACCAATATCAATGCAATAAATTTTTCACTAATATTAATTTAAAATTTAATTATCAGCAAAATTGTACTTATTTAGCAGTTTTAATATCATATCAATATAAAATATTAGTACAGGAAGTACAATAAAATGTTTTCGTATTTCGTGTCTACTTGGGTAGTGTTTATTTCTTGTCGTGTTTTATTTAAGACGTATATTTATAATCGCGAGAACAATCGAACATTGCCTTAATGGAAGGCAAATTTCAAAATCCATAATCATCAACTGGTACAATTTACAGTCTTATTATAATGACCTTAATAAATTGTTCTCATTTTCGATATTAAGTACTTTCTTAAATCGATTTAAATAAATATATCAGGTTTGACATATGATACGTAACGTGCAGGATTAATATGAAATTTTCTTAAATACGGTATTCTGTTTTCACTGTCTCTCAGAGACAAAGGGCATGCATGTTAAAAAACTTAAAATATATGGCAGTAATCATTTGGTAATCTTTGCAACGAAGAACGGACAACGCCGCGCTGTCTGCGCTCGCGACAAATCTCATGCCGTTATGTTAATGTCATTGCTTGCCATCGATCAAACACTTGTTTCAGTACAATTGCAAAATTACTTAATAACAGAAAGAAAAAGTCCGTAGAGGTGGAATCTCATATCGTATTAAAGAATTGTTTCTGTACATAGGTCCTATTTAATTTAAAATTTTATATTTTAAATATAATATACGCTATCATTTAATGAAATGTCCGTATGTATGTATTTTGACATGAAAAAACGAAAATAATTTTAAATGTTTGACATTGAAAATTTTAAATATATATATATATTTAAAATTTTCAAATTATATTTAATATGTATTTTATCATAAGCTTCACTATTCAACAACAGCGAATATGCTTGGTAATTCATGAAATACATACATCACCTGTGAAAAAATAAAATCAAGCAGTTGTTTTTTTAATATTGTAAATAACATTATGTGAAGTAATTTAATCATGAGAAATTTATTTATCTGCACATATTTCACATCAGGCATGTTTTAGGTATTGTTGTTGTTGGTCGTGGTGGCCTAGTTCTAACAATCTAAAATTACCTCCCATTTTAATATAGCTTCAGGGTTTGCTATGGCAGCAATAACGTCTTCAGCGTCAGTGCCGGCTGCGCGGGCGCCTGCGCGTGGAGCGTTTCAAAAAAAACAAACGGACCGAAGAATCTATTTCGGACGACGAAGGGCCAATACAAAGTGAGAGCTTTACGCGACCAAACAATGAGCTTCCGAGAAAAGGCGTAATTTCCGGAATAGCTTTATGATAATGTTTGCGCCTATCTTATCACAAGTAACAACAACTTTGATAACCAAACGATAGTGATTTTTTTTCGATTTATTGATAACATAGCATATTTCCTTTGATTAATGTTCATAAAATATAATGGAAAATATAGAGGTGGTTCCTCGATGGTTGAGAACGTCATTTTCAAACCAAAAAGTAGCGAGTTCTTATCTCACCACAGGAGAATCGTAGGAAGAGCGCTCACTGTGTCAACGCGTCTTAGATACAAGGATTAAAAACTGTGGGAGGGTATACCTAAGTAGCAGGATAATTGATGCTCGACACACAACAAGAAGAAAATTGGGAAAATAAATGAATTTCGTTATGATTATTTGATACGTACTCAGCAAATTATGCCTGACGATTATTGAAACAAAGGGTACGAATTAATTCGGAGAAAATCGTCCATTTCGTACTTGATTCGTCGGGTCTTAGTCGTCACACTGCTAAAGCATACCCGCCAATATCTGTTTTTTATTTCGGATCGAAGCATGTGGACTTCGAAGGCGAAGGCTTTAAAGGAACTTGAGAAACCTTAAGAAGGAGAGAAGCCTCGAAGGCGTGAAAACGCCGGTCGGACGGCTGCCGCTGAGGACGGCCATCATCAGTGCGGTGACAACATGCCGCACCGGCGCGGTACAACGTGCTCTCCGAGGCACAACAGAGGAAATGCTTTAATTTGACTGAAATTAAATCGTTCGGTTCACCCAAGGCCGGAACCTGAATGCAGTGCCTTCCGATTCAAAGGCGACGCTTTCGACAACTTGACTACCGTTCTTAAAGCATTGGTGTTGTTTCGTTCTAATATCGTATATCTACATTATTTTCAAGAATGTTGAAACTTCGAGTCGAAAAGTATTAAAAAAGACAATCTGCAAAAGATCCTTAAACCCCTTTGACGCACATTGCATTCTAGGGTCAAACTTAATGTTTTTAAATTTGGCCCTTTTTTTAACAGTCACTTCGATAAGGCGCTAAGATAAAAAGCCTAAATCTGTGATGATCACTGTTTTTTTTGCATACTACCTTAATGTTGTCAGGAATGAGAATGCGGAATATTTTTATACAATATATCCTTATGTGATGAAATAGTGTTTATCGATCTGTTCGATTCGGAAAGATCGGCGGATAGACAGACGACCAGACGGAACTGCAGCCTGTCGGGACGTCTATATCTTAAACTTATTATTATACAACCTCCATAACTTACGTCCTGAATTACCCTCAAGTCACACTAAATGCTTTGAGCTTATTAAAGCTCAGGCACTGTAGAGTCGAGAATTTATTTTAATAATATTTAAGTAGGCATTTAATCGGTGCGTATTATATCTGTCTTGTAAATTGCTGTGTTCCTGAGAATCTGCAAATTATAATGATATGATATAAAATGGACCGCAATTTCAAAGGCGGCAAGTCGCAGGTTTTTTACATGAGACGAGAGAGTCGGTTTATTACGTCTAAAAGAAATAAATGAGTATAATTTAAGGTTATTAAATGTGATATTACCGATGAAACCCTTTATCGCAATAATTTTAAATACCAATAAAAATCATACTCTATACATATATTTAAGCATATACATTAAATTATGTAATGGTTTTACAGTTATGTAAAAACAGATACCTGTATTTTTACCATTATTAAATTATATAAAATATAAGTTTTAAAAATTATTTACCTAAAAAAATTATAATTTTCGGTGAAAAATGTTCTGCTTACGAAGAATCTAGTACAAATAATGAAGTACTGAGAAAATGTTGAAATAGAGAAGTGCTTGGCAATTAACATATTTGTTTGAATCAATTTTTTTTAACTTATTGCTCGCTTTTTTCCTTTCATCTTATTTCATCTTCCTGGGCAAGTGACCAAGAAGATGAAACGGAAGAAGTCTTTATACAGCGTGATGCTACAGTTGCTTTTCAAAATTGCTTATTAGATGAGTATTAAGACGATATTAAATCATTTTGGGCTGTCTTTTTCGTGATTTTTTTTTGTTGCTAGCAGATTGTGAGCATTATGAGTGGAAAATGTTATGAATTGAAAATTAGCAAAGTTGATTAGGTATCACTCGTAGATAGACTAAATGTATGTAGTACATACGGTATAATGACAATAAATAGACTAGGTTTGTAATTGTTATAATACGCTAAGCTAGTATAACATATAACAAGTACATTATTTTGAAGAGTTTCAAACAAAATAATTCGTCATCGGTATTCGGTATTCAAATAATCGGTCATTTAAAGCTATAAACATAATGTCATATGAGATTTATTATTTTCAAACATAAAGCCATACAAGTAAATTTTAATCAATACCATTCGTTTATATGATAAATTAAATTTGTGCTGAGTTTGCAGAAACCGTTCTATACATTTGCGTAATAGTCCATTGGAGATGTTTAATCGAGCGTGTTGTACAATAAATTAGTCCATGACGGCTGACCTTCTGTGAATTTAATGAGTGGGATTCAATATTGTGCATGTCGACCTGCCCATAAACGTCAATTTATTATTCATGCATTCAAGCGGAATGCACCAAAGATTCGGTAATAGATAATTATTTAGAAAAAAATACGCAGATAATGCCGAGTGCACCTTATTGTATACGCACATTATATGGAATGTGTTATATGCATACAATTAAGTATGTATACTTATTTGTAAAGGCAAACGTGCTGTAAGTAAGTGCATAAGAGGTGTGCTCCACATAGATATAGTAGAGCCGTAAAAAATGAGAAGAACAATTTTAAGAAAAATAGTTATATCCTGTATGCGACTTCGCCTGCGTGTAAATAAAATAAATTCTTAGATGCTTTATAACAATTCCATTTTTATAACAAATCCTTATTCTGCTTTGCAATTCTAGTTGCGTACGCGATATCGTGTCCATTCCGTCGGCGAAGACTAAATCGATCATAATACAAAATTCCGTTATTTACAAATATTACTTTTTAACTGTCATGAAATAATTCTGCGCACCCTTGACATATAAAAAATAAATAAATAAATCTTCTGTTATAAGATAACAAAAATATTACATTTTTAACTACCTTCATGAAATGATTCCCTTCTGTGGCACACTTGACATATAAATAAAAAAAAATAATAGATCTCCTGCTATAAGATAAAAAAAATATTACATTTTTAATTGCCTTCACGAAATGATTCCCATTAGCAAATTTTTTAGCATCATTTTTAAAAAAAACAAATGATGTTAACGATGTGAAATGCGATTAGGTCGGTGGTGCTAAATTCATTGCGTTTAATCGGCGACAAAATGAATTTGGAGTCGGTGATTTGTCGTAATAAAAACGAAATTACTTTAGTCGAATTGTATTTATTTTCAACATGCACCAGAAATATTACGGTCTGGCTTTTAAACGAGCAAATATAAAATAGTCACCAGCAGGTCTAACTATTAATGTGTAAAATGAATCTATGATTGTGGCTTGTTCTAACCGACTACGGCGAATGTAAAAGAGGTGTGATGTAAAGTCTTTTTAAACTCTATTTTCTCCTGCTTACAATCAAGACAATAAAATTCAGGACATGATGTCGATATAATCGATTACTCCTTTGTCATAAACCTAAACTAATAACTTACCTTTTTATAATCCAAAATTGCTGACAATGAAAACAATGTGATGTTTATTATATTTTATTGATTGAATAATTATAATCGTCATTATAATGTTAGATGCGTTTTTGGACATTCTTTTTAATCCTAATAACCAGTAGATAGAAGACACGGACGTATTTTAAGTGTAATTCTATTACCTACGAAATAAAACTATTTTTGATTCGATTTCATTAAAGGAATTTGTTCTAATTGCGCGAGCGGAATCGAGGGATAAAGCTATAATACATATTGAATCCTACCGAAATAACGCATTCCCATGTATACTAAAAAAAAATCATGTAAATCAGACTAGCAGTTCTCTAGTGATGAGCACAAAAATGGACAGATAAACAGAGAGACGTTATGTTTTGTATATAGTCTGTATAGACGATCTGCCTGCGACACCGCATAATACGTGTTCTGCGGCGGCAAGTTGCCCAACTAAACTTAAGAATTGAATATATTTTGATCCAGTAAGTCGGAATTTTACTGAAAGCTTCACATTTTTCGGAATTACTTATTTTTGCGCGGTGCGCTTGCAAACGAATACACAAATACACAACATTTTCTAATTCTTTTTTTTATGTTCTTTATGTTTCACGTTTTCTAGTTAATGTGCAGACACCTGAAGTCTAGAATTGTATTATATGCACAGACAATCACAAAAATGTCTTACTGTATGTAACGAATCCACACAAACAGAATAGGAACCCACCCTCCGAGGTGCGTATTAGGCTGTTTTACGGCTATTTTATTTATTTAGACACTAAACTGAAGCGCGTCAGAGTGTTGTTTCATGGCACATCTCCATTTGTAACCTTATGCCGGCAGTTCAAAGGCCGGAAACGCCGGACACCTGCCCGTCTGTTTGTCTGATGGCGCTACCGTACTGACGGCGGAGTTTGATTACATACTCACGACTCGTTTCGTTTCGGGGTGTCTGAGACCATCCAAGGTATTGATCAAACTGCAATTCTATATGGAAAAAGTACTTATATCGGGTTGATTTTCTAATTGTACCCTGTGCAATTTTGATCGAAAACGCCTGTTTTAATTTGATAATTCGTCAAAAGAACGGGGATGGGAGGGTGGTCAAGGCCTCGCCTACGAATCTAATAAAATATCGAGTTCGAATCCCGGTCAATGGTCAGTGATCAATGAGTTTTAAATGAAATCAAATTGAACATAAACATGTTTCGACTTCAGAGATCATGTAAGCCATCGGTCCAGGCGGTGGCGACACCTGGCTGCCGCTCCGGACTGGACAAGCGTAGAAGACATTCAAATAACGACCCTTTTAAGTTTTTTGTTAATCTCGAAAAACATTATAGTTTTACTAGGTACAATTTTGGTTGTTTCATCACAATAGCAATGCTTTTGATGTATTTTTGAAATAGTACCTCTACTATTCGTTCACACGTCTAAGATTATAACAAATCATTTGTGTGATATTCCGTAAAGCGCCTCTACCGGTTTTTGGAACGAACTAAATGTTGATAGTTTCAAGCATATATAGGTACAGTGACCTACGAGACGAGCGTTCAAGCCCCGATGGCCCGCCTAGCGTTTTTGGTTGTCCACTGCCTTCGCTTGCAACGATTAGACGAAAACATCGTAACGAACCTGACATATTGCAGAAAATTTGTCAGAACTTTCGGACCGGTAAAGTCATCAACGCACAAATGGATTTGCGCTTAAAATAACACTGTTCTTAGAATAGACACGTACGCAGTTACGCGTATTTGCATAGATTAGACAAGTTAAGTGACTTCTTGAGAAGTATCTGAATTATTATGGAAATAATAATCCACCTTCGAGCAAGTGCTTACAGCGTGTTTACGTCGTCCGTGCATACAAAGTACGCAAATTTGTACGTCAGCATAAATGTGACAAATAAATCAACTAGGCCGAGATGGTAGCTTTTCAAAATTTCTCTAATTTCAGTTTTTAAAGTCCAATTGAAATTTTATTTCCAGAAAATTGACGTCTCTAGGAAATCGTGATTTTAACAAATAGTACGCGATAAGGGAGTATTTTAGTCGACTAATATTATTATTATCTTATTTCTCAACCAGTAACTTTACCAAAGTAAACTCATTTATGAACTTGGGAGACGTGTATAAGTAAGTTATTTGAATTGTGCTGTAAATGTCCCCTTTGAAAAATACTTACGCTTTGGTTTGTTACTAATTCATTATTCCTGTTATATAGCTTTTCTTGTTAAACACCTTATACACCATTATTCTTTAAATATTATAAAATATTAAACACCTTATACACCATTATTCTTTAAATATTATAAAATATTTACAGTAAAATCAATAATCGAAAA